>BQKN01036460.1:0-23758 GCA_022839385.1 Asparagus kiusianus
CTAAACTCTATTTCTAGCTCTTTTTATATATTTGATTATCATTGTTATTAAGCTAGAATTATATTGAGTTTAGTTTTGATTTATTTAATCTCATTGTTACATTCACCCACATTGAGCTTTTAGTATTTACATACATAGTATAGTTGGGTGGTGAGAGTTTGTAACTTTGAGTTGTGCTTAATTGTGTTCTCATCTATTGTAGAGAACAAATTTATATTTGTTACATTGTGAGTGTTGTAAGGTTTTCGGTGAGCTAGAAAACTGAGTGTGTTGTGAAGTTTTCGGTGAACTAGAAAACCGAGTGTGAGGAGTGACGTTGTTCGGTGAGCGTTGAAAACCGATACTGTGTGGTTGTAAACGTTATTCGGGTGAGCGTAGAAAACCCGGTCGTGATAGTGGATTTCTCCTCGGGAGTGGGGAGCGGAGACGTAGGACGGAAGGTCCGAACTCCATGATCATATTGCTTGTTTGAGTTGGTCTTTGGCGTAGTTATTTTTGCATTTATCTTATATCGCCAATTGTGCATTACTCATCCTTTTTATGATCTACTATCTAGTTTATATTGTTTACCCTTGTGTTAGTTCATATATCCTTGCACATACATTGTCTATATCTCTTTATTAGGATATATCTTATTGTTTATATATCCTTGCATACATTTCTATCATATAGTATACCTCTTTGCTAGGATATATCACCTTGTGTATATTGCATATTCTTGCACATAACTCTTGTATATCTATCTTGCTAGAATATACTTATTAATTAATTTTAATTGGTATTTAAATCGGATTAGATTAGCATAAGACCCTAATCACCCCCCTCTAGGGTCCAACAAATTCGTCGGAGACGATCGCCCAACTTAGCTCCAGGCTGATGAGCTCCACACATTCCATCATGAGCTTCCTTCAGGGCCTCTTTTACTTCTTTCCGAGAGAGGCATCTAAGCAAGACTCCATCATATGATTTATGGTACAGGGTTTGAGAAATTACATCATATAAGAATTGGAGGGCCTTTCTCTTGATAGTGGCCGCTTCCTTAGGGTCATCAGGTAAGATTCCATATATGGCATAGTCGATAAACGAAAACCGCCAATCCCAAGCTTCTAATTCCATCGAGGTCGTACAGACTTCTCCTGTCGCTGTCTTATTTGAGCTCTCTTCTATAAGAATCTTAGAGCAGTATAGCTCACGCCCTGTGACTGGGATCGTTGTTTCAGCCCCTGGTGGTAATGCCAACGAAGTTGCCAACGATGCCAAAGCATCTGCGTAGGCGTTCTGAGCTCGTGGAATGTATTCAATAAAGAACCCCTCGAACTTCTTAGCTTGTTTTAGCACTACGAAGTAGTACGGGATTAGGTCCTCATGACGTACTTCGTATTCCCCTCGGACTTGATTTACGATGAGCTGAGAGTCACCGTAAGCCTCGAGGTGTTGAATGTTAAGTTCTTCGGCGAATTGCATTCCTAGTAGCAGAGCATTATACTCAGCCACATTGTTGGCGCAAGGTTCGATTAAGGAAAATCCTCTTAGGATCACGTGATCATTCGGGGAGATGAACACCACTCCTACTCCCGCGGTAATTGCTCCATGAGGATTTGCTCTGGATGCACCGTCGAAGAATAATTTCCACACTTGCGTAGATTCTCGAGTGACACAAGCTTCGGCGACTTCATCGGGCAATTCTTCATACAATTTATATGTCCCTGGCACCGGGTGATCAGCTAAAAAGTCTGCCAACGCTTGACCTTTAACCGCCTTTTGAGGCATGAATTGCATATCATATTGTGACAAGAGAATGGCCCATTTTGCGAGCCGACAATTTAGAGATGATGGCTTAATCATTAGAACTCTCAAGGGATTCACCTTAGAGATGACGTGAATTGTCTGTCCAACTAGGTAATGTCGCATCTTTTGAACTACTAATACCAAAGCGAGACATTCTTTTTCGATTGGATTTTATCGGTGTTCGGCTCCCATCATAGTCCTACTTAGGTAGTAGATGGCTTGCTCTTGACCTTGATCGTTGTTCTGGGCCAACAAGGCTCCAAGAGAATGTTCCATGGCTCTCACATACAACAGGAATGGTTTTCCTGATATTGGGGCTACAAGAACAGGCGGTTGAGTAAGATACTCCTTAATTTCTTCGAATGCTCTTTGGCAATCCTTATCCCAAATAAAGGATACTCCTTTCTTCATGAGTTTAGAGAAGGGTTGACAATGTCCGGAAAGATTTAATATAAATCTCCGAATGTAGGCCAACCTCCCTTGTAGTCCTCGGAGCTCTTTGAGACTCTTCGGAGGTGGCATATCTTGGATAGCACGCACTTTTTCTGGATTAAGAGAAATTCCCTTGGATGTGACGATAAATCCTAGAAATTTTCCGCTAGACACCCCAAGGAATGATTTTGTTGGGTTCAACTTCAGTTGATGTGCTCGCATGATATCGAACATTGTTTTCAAGTCTGCGAGATGATCATCTTTATGTTGGCTTTTTACTGCTATATCGTCAACATAGCACTCGATCTTCTTACGCAGATGATCGTGGAAGATGGCGTTCATTGCTCGTTGGTAGGTTGCACCTGCGTTCTTTAGGTCGAAGGGTATTACTGTGCAGCAATACACCCCCAGTGGGGTTCTGAATGCAGTATGCCTTTCGTCTTCAGGATACATCTTGATTTGATTGTACCCAGAAAATCCATCCATGAAAGACATCCTTTTGTATCCGCAGGTATTGTCAATCATAACATCGGTGATAGGAAGAGGAAACTCGTCTTACGGACAAGCTGCGTTGAGGTCACGAAAGTCGATGCATATTCGGACTTTACCATTTTTCTTGGGAACTGGAACAATATTGGCTACCCAGTCTGGGTGCTGTTTTTCTCTGACAAAGCCTGAGTCTATAAGTTTTTTAACTTCGGACTCAATTGCTTCCATGATTTCTGGACGAAACCGGCGTTGTTGCTGTTTAACGGGTTTTGCATCCGGGTCGATGTTGAGACGATGCATGGTAACTTTTGGGTCGAGACCAGGCATGTCTTTATAGTTCCAGGCAAAGACGTCTATATATTCTCGGATGAGAGATATAAGGTCTTCTCTCTCAGATGATGATAAGTTTTTAGCTATGAAGATGGGCTTAGGATTATGTTCATCTCCCATGTTGGCCTGGATCACCTTATCTTCAGTAGGTGGTTCACGTTGTTCGAATCGCATATCCCACAAGATGTTAAGACGCTTGATCCAAGGGTCATTGGTCGATTCAATTAACTCTTCATCACCCCCTGCATCTTCATCTGGATGACTAGTTGAAACCATGTTCACAGTCAAGCTTTTCAAGAAAGGTCCGACACTGACGTCAGATTCCTAGAAAGACGTTCCGGATGAATGGTCTTGACGTAGATAATTACTGATTTCCTTTTCTGAGGCGGAGGGAGTTATGACATAGCCCAAGCCTCTTCTGGTTTTTTGATAATAATCCGGTGGTTTTCCTTCGGGAGTGAGAGACATTCGAATTGGTGTTTGCCTTCCTTTCCCAAAGTTTAAACCTTATTTTTCGTTAAAGTTGTACCCCATTCATTTCATTAATTGGACGGAATTAGGTTTGTGATAATGGAACTGAGGAACTCCATAATCTTCTTCGGAACTTCCCCGTTTGAGTGGTTCGGGTTTGACTTTGCCGAAATGAATCGGCCTCTACCCTTTCCTTTTGGACGGGACCTTAAAGAAAGTCTTCTGTGCATCCTCTATCTCTTCATCTGAAGTGAAGGATGACTTAATTGGCAATGTGAGGGATGTTTCTGCACATAATGTGTGCCATGGATCGGTACCTGCATTATGATCATTCTCTGTTTGTTCAACTTTAAAAGATTCATCAAACAAGTACGCTAAAATAAAATCTTCATTAATGCACCACTCTTCCTCACTCAGTACATTATTATTGTTCTCGACTGGACCCATTACATTAAAGTTTAATTCCCACGGACAATCTCCTTCAGGGTCTGGTTCGACGTCCGCCTCGTTGCCGCTGTCAACATCTTCTTTCTCTTGTGATTCTGAATAGAAGACCGAATCTGTATGGAAATTTTCTACTCCTCTGAAATGGTATTTTTCTACAATCAGGGTTCGAACTTCATCTTCATCATTGACATACTTTATGACTTGATGTAGAGTAGATGGGACAATGCGGTTTGCATGTACCATGGACATCCTAGCAAAAGATTGTAAGACGTGTCCGCATCTATGATGTAACAAGTTACTTCGGACTTAAGGTCTCCAATCTAACATCTGAGCTTGATCTTTCCCAGAGGCCGAGTGCTATTAGCATTGAACTCGAAAATGGTAGTTTGAGTAGCGTTCAACCGATGCATGGGAATCCCCAAGACTTGCATAACTCTGTATGGCATGATGCTGAGTGCCGAGCCTGGGTCGACCTGAACACGGCTGATCTCTGATGACCCGATGTATCCTGTGTAATATAGGGGTCTGTCATGTTTGTACTTAACCTGCATATCTTCCTGAGTGAAAGATATGCGTGGTAGACTTCTTGCTGCTTGCAAGCATTGCAGGCAGGACTGATCTTCAGACGCTTCAGGGATTGGAGTAACTTGAGTGATAAAGCTCTCCGTGTTCTTCAAAGCTTCAATTAGAGCTTCTTTGGTAGTTTTGGACAATCTCAAGAGCTCATATATGGTGATCCTAGCGGGTATATTGGCCAGCTACGCCATTATATTAAATTGGAAGGGAGCACTCATTTCTCCAAGATCCTGGTGAAGGTTTTTTATAAACCGAAGCTCTTTTTGCTTCCCTTTATCGACCGGCTTCTTTGGTACAGAACCCCCAGTGTCTTAGGACTGTTCTTCGACTTCTTGAGCATTATGGTCATAGTTCCTCAAGTAAGCTTTTCCCGATCGAGTACCAGGGTTACCCTCTGGGTCTGCTGCCAGGACGATTCTCTCTTCCTCTGAGTCAGTGAGAGGTTCGAGATGGTCATTATTCTCATTAACAGAAGGGCTAATCATGTTGGACGACTTATCTTTGCCTCTTTTCTGCTTATGCGTGGTTTTTGTCTATTGCTGATCTTCAATTAAGTCGGAATGGACCCACATTATTTCTCCTTTTGGGATGGTGAGAGGTACCAACCCCTTGTCTTTCTGATTGTATACGCCGGTATTCTTCAGGTGCATTTCCCCTTTAGGGATGGAAATGACACCATTTGCAGCAGTTATAGGGAGGAAGTCACCGAACTAGACCGTAATCAAGTTAGTGGATACAGTCTTCTGCTCCGGCTTTAGGGTAAGTACATTATCATTCACCAAATTTTGCAAGATGTCCTTGAACACATAATATTTTCTGGTAGGATGTCCCAGGAACCTATGATAGCGACAATAATTAGGGTTGTCTACCTTCCCTGCTTCATCTGGCTTTCTGATTTCAGGGAGCTGCAATTTATTGTTCTTCCGAAGAAGCTGGAACAGGGTGTCTACATGCTCCTCTTTGAACGAGTATTGCTTAGGTACTCTTTGTTGGTTTGGTGCTTTGCCTTGTTTTCCTGATGGCGTGCGTGCATCGGTATCGGCAGCTAACGTCTCCTTCCCCTTGGAGCACGGTGCATTGTTCTGGTTGCGTTGTTATTGGGGCTTGGGTTGAGCAACTTCTTCAGCCTTGACCCGAGCGACAATCTCTTCAGCTTGTTCTCCTTGTGATGCTAGTTGTCTCTAGGAGCGACATTCTGCCACTCTCATCTGGGCAAGGAGCTGCGTCTGCAAGTTGTGCCTGCAAGTTTCAACCAAAGTTGATTGAGTCATACCTGAGGGGCATCGCAATGCCATGCTGCGGAATCTCTCCACATAAGCTTTGATAGATTCTCCCTTCTTTTGCTTAGTGGCGAGAAGGATAGGGACTGAGACTTCCGTGTCATCTTCGAAGAATCTCGCTAAGAAAAGCCTTTCCAAGTCTACCCATTTCTGAATAGAGCCAGCAGGCAGCTTCATAAACCATTCAAAGGCGACACCCTTGAGGGTACCGATGAATAGCCTGGTCAAGTTGGCGTCGTTCGCCACCACATCTCCAGTCTAAGACTTGAAGTAGTAGATGTGCTGATTCGGTGACCCGGTGCCATCAAACGGTTGTAAGGTTGGAGCCTTAAACTTTGGTGGGTATGGAGCTGTATCCCACTCTGCGGGATAAGGCCGTATCACTCCTTCTTCGCGAAGCTCGCTCCTATTGGCCATTGTATTAAGGCGGGCCTCTAGTGCATCCACTTTAGTTGACTGAAGATTCGGTTCTCTCTCCATCTCTTTCTCAATTTTCGGAGGAAGACTCCAAATTGTGAGTCTCATGTTCCACGTTCTCCAGTACCTTCTGTTTTCCCTTAGAAGTTGTCTTCCGGGAGGATTCTGGTCTTTGGCTTTTTTCAGCGAGGAGCTGAGCCAACATATCCTTCATTTGAAGAAGGGTTTCTTGTTGTGCGTGAAGCATAACATGATGTTCGTCCACTATTTTAGCTAAATCTTCCGGGTCTCCTTCCATGTAAGCGGGAACTTCACGAGCCACGACAGAGCTTGGAGATTGAGATTCGGCAATTGCCGAATGTTCATCATCAGAAACAATCCCCTTGGCTAACCTTTGGTAGTTAACCGGGCGAATAGCTCCTGTCCGCATCCGAGTGTGTCGATATACTCCTTCGAATCCGTCGCAAATTTCCTGAACGGTTGGGGAATGGCTCCTTTCTGACTCATCAGAATCGGGAGCGGAAGCTTTCCCTCTGCCAATCACATTAATAGTGACTTGAGGATATTCAGCTTTAGAAATCTTCTTGTTCTGATGACGTCGTCGCTTGGTAGGTCTTGTAATGCCAGATAGTCTATCGAATACAGACCTACTAGGCTCAGGTGCACAACAATGACATTCGGAGAGGACTGTTGAAATGAGCCGCTCACAATGACATGAGTGAGTTGCTCGCTGCGTTGGTTTTTCCCTAGAAAGTAATTCTCGCAAATCAAAGACTTGAGAATAATTCTTTGGTGGGAATGAAACCTCCTGTTCTTGAGTGAGTGAGACCAGTTCTTGTTGGACATGAATCTTAAGCCCGTGTTGACTCCTTTGTACTTGGCGGACCGCATCGCGTTCTGGAGTTGAAACGCAAGGGTCACGTTGTGATTTATAACTACCAGGCTTTGGCCTGTGTTTAGTTGATGAAACAGACCCTTTGGGATCCTGTTTTGTTTGGATGCACCTATGGGGTGCGTTTTCATCCTTAACAGTACTGCGTTTTGGATGGACAACGCACCGCTGATGGTCGCGTTTAAGCTGTATCACCCGGGGCTCATAATTAGGCTCATTGCCGTGAAGTATGCGTTCTGGCGCAGGAACACAGTTTTTGTGCGAGTCCTCGAGAACGCTTTCCTCGCGTTGAACCAAGGATCGGTTTTCTCGAAGATGTGCTCTTCGGATGGATCTTCTCCGTCTTCGAGCGGCGTTCTTCTTGGCTTGTTTTAGAGTTTTGGTCGTAACGCCATTGATGTTAATGGTATTCTCTCCCGTCATAGGCCTTTTACCACCTATTATACGTTGTGTTGACACGGGTGTGGAATCTTCAACTTGCAGAGCAAGTTTAAGACTTTGGCCAAAGGAGTGGACTTTCTTCGGCTTCCCAATAGTGGGTTGAATTTCTTCAGATGCTTTTTGGATGTTGTGCTTGGCCTTGGGGCTAAGCGATCCAGAAGAGAGAGCTTCCTCGTACTTGGCTTGATCAAACTCTACCACGAGAGTTTCAACAGTTGTTCCAGCAAGATGGACGTCGGATTGCACCACCACTTCTTCATCAGTGAAGCTAGTCCCCAGCGAAGTCGCCATCTTTTGTTTGTGGGAAAATTTATAACAAGAAAATAATGAAAGAATTGTATTTAATTTTTATTCTCTCTAACTGCTTAGAAAAAGAATGTTTACAACTCTCTCAACTCTCGAATTACAATTTGAATTCCTGATTACAAAAGAGAGGAGAATGAATTTGATTCTCCCCTTTGTTTAAAACTGGGTTCTTCACGGTAGTGATGAGATGCTTCCCTCGAATGCTCGCGTCGAGTTTGCTTCTCGTTGACGATCCGAACGTCTAAACTTGCTGGAACAAAATGACTTGTATAGTTAAAGAACTCTCCACGAGTGTTGTACCTCAGAGTGATTGACATACTCTAGTAAAAAGAGTTATTTAAACCAAAGTATTTTTGGTTAACAAGCTAAGTATCAAAGATCCGGAAATCTTCAGTTTGTTGAAGATTGTTGCCTTCAGATTCTCAAAAATCTGCTCCAATTTTAGAGAAAATCTCCTTACTCCAATCCTCTCCATCCTCTCCCAGTCCGATCCTTAACTCTGTTGAGTTTGTTGATATTTATAAGGGGATTAGGGGTGTAACTACCCCCATAATCCGTGCCTAAATGGGAGTTTAGTTGCCCCATTAATCGGGTATAACAACCCACTCAAACCACCTCCCCAGATCGTGGGTGAAGAGCGGTTTCGGGATTGCCAGATCAGGTTTGAACAGGTCAAACGAAAGTCGTGCGTTGCTGGGCCTGGACCTGCGTACACTTTTGTATGCTGCGTTCATGCTGCGTTTGTGTTGTGTTTGAGCCGCGTTGGGCAGCGATAGGAGCTACGTTGGGCAGCGATAGGAGCTGCGTTGTGCGGCGATAGGAGCTGCGTTGGGCAGCGGTTGGGGGCTGCGTTGGGCAGCGATAGGGAGCTGCGTTGGAGCTGCGGATAGGAGCTGTGTTGTGTAGCGATAGGAGCTGTGTTGGGCAGCGGTTGGGAGCTGCGTTGGGCAGCGATAGGGAGCTACGTTAGAGCTGCGGATGCCTTCTCTGTCTTTATATATGGATGACACCAATGACCAATCGAGAAGGTCCTATTCAGGCCATTTGTGATAATTGAGGCATCCCAATAACGCTCTATCAACTACAGGTAACAATCTTCACTAAGATAGCTTGATCGTGCGCTTCTCAGCATGCTGAATATTCGCTCACAGCTCTCTAGATCTTCCTGCTTTTCTAAAATCATTACACTACTCATCAGCATCTCTAATAGTTGCTAATGTAATATCAGTCATGTTGTTGTCGCAGCCATCAAGATCAATCATCTCACATAGGAGGCTTGTTTGCAGCGGATGAAGTTATGTTTACGTTCATATTGGGGTTGTGTCTTGATGATGGTACGTAGGGAGGACTTCCTCGCCTTAGTTTGAAGAGACCGTCGATTTATAGTCTCTTTCTATCAGAGCATTGTAAAGATCGTCGTTTTGTAATCTTTGCTTTAGCTCTTTGATATGTGAGAATCGTCAGATTGTAACTCCCGATGTTGATTGTGAAAATTATTGATTGGAGCTGTCGTGAAGGTCGGCAGATTGTAATCTTCATCGATCTATGTGGAATTCTTCAAATTGTATCTTTCTGGAAGTCGTCAGATTATATCTTCCAACATTAGTGTTTAATGGGGAGTTAGCTATCTTTTATAATTTTTAGACAGCCTACATACTCTAGGATATACATTCTAATAAAGAGCTGCTATGGATTAAATGGATTCATGACACATATCTAAAACATAGAAATATATGGCAAGTGGATATGAAAGTTGGAGATTCTTGGATGTGGAAGCAGCTTTTAAAACTCAGAAATTAAGCACTGGTTTTTTGCGGTCAAGTAGAAAATTTAATGCAATTAATTAGGTCCTGTTGCATAAATTCTAAAATAAAACTCTTGAATTTGTATTTTGCCCTATCCCCTACTACAATCAAGGTGTCCTGGTATGACACAGTCTGGGAGAAACAAAACTATCCTAAGCATTATTTTTTGTTATGGTTACCTGTCCAAGACAGACTTCTTACTCAAGATAAATTGTTTAGGAGAGGGATTATTCAATCCAACCATTGCATTCTTTATTCTGGTGCAGGTATTGAAAATTGAAGGCACTTATTCTTTGATTGCAACTTCTCAAAAGATGTTTGGAATTGTATTATGGATTGGCTTCACTTTAAATGGAAAATTTGTGATTGGAATCAGTTATTGAACTGGTATAGTTCTAGATTGAGGGGAAAAGGTTTCAAAGAAAGAGTTAAAAGAATGACATTATCCTCTACAATCTATAACATATGGATGGAGTGCAATGGGAGAATCTTCAAACACAAATTCAGAGATGTACAACAGCTGATCAATAGCATTAAGGTGGATCATATGACCATAATTCTTAATAGCACACTACCAGCAGAAAATAAGGAATGGATTCTCTCATTGCAAAATTCAGGTGATCCTTGTATTTGCTCTGATGTAGGTTGATAGCTAGGTGGTAGTTTCCCATACTTTGTTTTTGTTTTTTATATAGTTAACTCAGTCACTGAGTATTTGATGTACCTAAACTTTCATATTGGTGAATGAATAAAGTTTTTTCATTGACAAAAAAGAGGTCATAGCAAATATGAGATAGATATATGCAACTTTAGCATTTGTGATGTCATTTAAAACTCTTGTCTAACCTGAGATTATTTAAACTCCTTGACAAATATTCTATTCCTATTACAAGAGATAGGGGAATCGTGGGTCACCTTGTCTCATTCCTGTCTCTCCTCTAAAATAACCATGCAACCATTAAAAGATAGAGAATATTTAGGTGTAGAAATTCAAGCACAGATTCAATCTGTGTACTTTGTAGGAAAGCCAAGCTCCAAAAGCAATGATTTTATGAAACTCCAACTGATTATATCAAAGTCTATCCTAATTTCAATGTTGAGCATAACTCTAGGCGAGTGCAAATTTTAGTCCATAAAAAAGAACCCTCAACCCGTGGAGGGCAATATTAGAATATAGAGTTCAGATCCTCTAGAATCAGGATTGTAGAGAATGCTTACAATTAGTTGTGTGAGTTAATATTATTAGTTTCTTTACGACTAATGATGTAGATGATCTCTAGCTAGAATATAAAAATATAACCCTCAAGCTTCATCACAACTTCTAAATTTTGGTATAGTAGCAAGGACAAAGTTAAACTAGTTTTGTTAGATAAGAATATCAAAAAAATTTTAATATTGTACCATGACAAATAAACGCTAATGAATATCAGTCATTAGGTGACACTATAAGAGTTCAACTACTATTGTACTACTAGACACAAAGAAATATGATCTACAATAACTCGTGCTTTCTCCAATTTATGTGAAAAAGTCTCACTTTTGTGTCTAGTACAAAAATAATACAACGATCTTGTGTATAGCTGTCATCACATATAAAACAATATCAAATACTATCAAAATTTATTTAAAACATTAAGCAATGTTACTAAAAGGTCTTTAGTATCCCTTGATTATCAATATATACACACACTAAAATTAGTAAATAATATATATACGTGTATTATATCAGCAATACACCAATCACATGGTATCAATAGAAAAGTGTATCTAGCCACGCATCAAACCTCGTTTACTCTTATTATAATACTACAACTCTTCAATTTGCGTTTTTAGATTAAGTTTTGTGCAGATATAAGCAGCGTATGCAATTAATTATAGATGGAGAGCATGTGGGTTTCTATGGTAGCCTCAAAAGAAGCGGAGAAGGCTGTCAAATATGATATTCATATTATCTATCAACCACAGTGCACAATTTTAAATAGAGCAGGTGATGAGACGTTTTGAATGAATGATCTGCACACGTGGAAGCCAACATGGTTGCAGACTTGCAGTGCGAAAGAGGATCAACATAGGCCATAGATTCGAGGTTATAGATTGCAATTTATGAAATTATTTAGAATACATAATTAGAGCAGACTTATTCATTTCTTTGTTTCTTTCTTGGAAAAATTGCTTCTAGGCCCCAAATTTATATTTTTAATGTGCCCCATCCCCTCCTATTTTTTTAATGTTCTTTAGCCCCTCCTTTTTGAAAAAAATATATCCAAGCCCTTCCATCATGATTCCAGCTCATTCCAGCAGTTGATTAGACATGCCAGCTCATGATTAGACATATCAGCTGACTTGAATCCCGAATTTACCCTTCTGTTTCTCATGTCAGTGGATGTTAACTCTTTTCTGTAACATGTTAACTCTTTTCTGTAACGTGTTAACTCTTTTCTGTAACATGTTAACTCTTTTCTGTAAAATGCTAACTCTTTTCTGTAACATGTTAACTCTTTTCTGTAAAATGTTAACTCTTTTTCGTAGCATGTTAACTCTTACAGATAACATGTTAATTCTTACACCTAACATGTTAACTCTTAAAGCTAACATGTTAACTCTAACAGCTAACATGTTAACTCTTACAGCTAACATGTTAGGTGTAAGAGTTAACATGTTAGCTGTAAGAATTAACATGTTACAGAAAAGAGTTAACATTAATATGCTCACACAAAGTTCCTCGGGACGGCGCCGGCGACGGAGCGGGCAAGGGGGCAGAGGGGGACCGGAGGAGGAGGAGGGAGGTGCAGCGGTGGAGGGAGGCGGGGGGGGGGGGGCGGGGGGGGGGGGGGGGGAGAACGGGGGAGGAGGAGGGGGGTGTAGGGGAGGGCAAAATGAGGATTATGTTTGGAGTTTGCATAGGAACTTGGAGATAGGGACTTTTAATAATTTTTTCAAAAAGTGGGGGCTGCAGCACATGTTTGAAAGTTGGGGAGGCTGGGTCACATTGAAAATATAAATTTGGAGCCTTCAAGCAATTTTTCCTTAAAATTTTTGATTTTGGGATTTTTAGACCTTGTTGACCAAATTTTTCAGGGTGAGGAGAATTTACTTTTTGATTTTAGAGGATAGAAGAATTTTTCCCCTAAGAAAATGGATACCATATGAGTAATTAAAAAAGGGGAGGCCAAGTATTGGGCATGGGAACCAAGGAATAGCAATAATAGTATTATTCAAACCCTAAAAACTAGGATTAGCCTCAGAGAAATCGGCAGAGTTCTCGTGCCTCCTCAGAAACAAAGAATTACATGAATATTGCTTTGCACACTCTTCAATAATTAAGAGATAAAGATAGAAAAGGTATATTAAAATATCTTTAGTTACTTGATTAATTAATTAGGGATACTAGTTAGTATTTAATTTAGTGCCTATTTATAGCTGCCTGTATTCCCTTTGTCGCTGGTTTTTCTAAGCTAGGTTTTAAAACTTTTGGTTTCATACCATGTATTAGCTTGCCTCCAATTTTGTAGAGTACTAGTTGGTGATAGATTAAGACTAGATTAGTTAGAAACTTAACATATATTTCTATGGGTCATACTTTTAGGGACCATTTTTCATATTTTGGGAAGGTTTTATGCTAGACTATAGGTTTTGAGAAATTGTGCTTTGAATTAGAGTTCTCTCCTTTTTTTTCTTTTGAAATTTTGTAATTGTTTAATCTTAAAAATGATTGGTCAATTTCCAAAGGGAAGACAAAGAAAAAAATCTCACAAAAAACAAGTTCTCTTGAGAGATTGTTAAAACATAAAAAAGAATCAATCTTCTCTGTGGTCTAAATTGAATCTTATACTAGTGCTTGTATAGAAGCAAGACAAATAGTCTCATTTTTCCATGCTATTAATGGTTTCTCAACCGGGGGGGGGGGGGCCGCCCTGCGTGTGGCCGTTTTTCCCGGATACACTTTGGTCTAAATCCCATAATGTTTATTTGGATATATAACAAATGGCATGTACAAGTGAAAATAGGGGATTCTTGGATGCACAAAAAACTCTCAAGAATCCGATATCAAGCTATTAACAAATGTGGGAGTGTTGATACTTTGAAAAGTCATCTTCAAGCTTGCTATAAATGTACAAAAATCCAACTTTCGTCCTTGAGTCCATATAGCCATAACACATTCTGTTTTTGTATAAACATGCCAATTTAGTTTAGAATAGTTTGTTGGGCCCTAGAGGGGGTGATTAGGGTCTTAAGGCAATAAATATGCAATAAAAATGAGACAATGTAATATACCACAAAATGAAAAAACCAAAGTAAAAGAGATAAGGTTAGAAATCGTTATCCAAGTGACGCGTAATGTGTTCACAAGGTTCGGTCCGCTGACCTACGTCCCTGCTCCCCACTCTCGAGGAGAATCCACTACACAACTCGGTTTGGAAGCCGAAACTTCTTCTACACAACGATCTCCACGAGATCTCACGACCACACAATTGATCCCCATGAGATCACACTCACAACAGTAGTAATCACAGGAAAGACTCTCTCTTTACAATAGCCCTATGGCAAGAAGAGAGATTGCACTTGAAGCTTGGGATGTGAAAACGAAACAGTGAATAACAAGATGAAAGTTGAAGCTCTTTGAAAACAATAAACTTGAAAATAAGAGTTTTGCAATTAAAGCTTAGTTTTGAAGTAGTTGGGGTGTTGGGTATTTATGAGGAAAGAAAATAGCAGCCAAAGCCCTAAAAAATCAGACAAAATCCCCCAAAAACGGGATTTCTGATTCTATACAAAAATAACCGTTATAGTGTTATGAGTCGACTCAGTACTGTTCATGAGTCGACTCATAAGTAGTCGTTACAGGCTAAAAATCAACTTATGGGTCGACTCATAAAATTCATGAGTCGACTCATCATTCATGGGTCGACTCATGAAGTCATTGGTCGACTCAGTAGAAACAAAACATATTTTCCAACATAGTTTATGAGTCGACTTATGACAGGCATGAGTCGACTTAACCTAATAGGTCGAATCATGATGTTGTGAGTCGACTCATCAGAAACAATTAAAAGCCATGCAGCAGTTTGTGAGTCGACTCATAAACATGTACACAGAAAATATCAACTTAGAACCTTGTTAAAAATTATCAAATAAATTCAGAAAAATGTAAAACTTTAAAAATAGTTTATAAACATTTTAACAAACTTGTTTGAAAGGAAATTTAGCAAAAAGGTCCTCGTATTTGTTAAAATCATCATTTTGACAAAAGTACCAAAATACGAGTTTTGAAATAGTGCAAGTGTGTGTGATATCCCAAATAGCTTCAAATGAAATCTACAACTACTTGCCTATATTTAGGTACTAAATAGAAAATAAAATAGCAAATATCTCTCATGTACAAATACATTTCTTGAGTCTTGATATTGCTTTAGAGTTGATGAAGCTTTTTAAAGCATATAGTGTTCTTGATAAACATTGCTTCATCACTTTGTCTCCACCTCCTTTAGATATTGACGTTGTAGCTCATATTCCATCCAATCCTCCATAAATGGTACTAACAAGCTTGATATTCATATTAACTATAATATCACTCAACAAGCAATTAGTACCGATAATGGTAGTTATAAATCATCATCAAACATAAGGGCTAACATAGTTTTCATTTCCTCATTAGTACTTGTTTATGGATTGGCCTTCCTTTACCCATAGAATGAAAGCACTACTACATGCTTATGTGAATGCATAAGGACAGATTCATTCCAACGGATCCAATTGCTATTTGTAAAATCTCGGAGAAAATACCTATCCTTCTTCATTAATCTTCATGGATGAATTCCGTAGAACTTTATCCCTGCATCTAATGTGGTTCCATGAACTAAAACTATATAGGAGAATCTTAATTATTGCGAACACACTATTATCCTTTGGTTAGCAGCGCAAGAGGGACTATTAATCTGGGATAGAATGTTTAACTTTAGGGTGCTTGCTAAAAACAAATGTATTCTTTGCAATGTCGAATTAGAAAGTCATCAACATATTTTTCTCTCCTCTCAATTATCTATCAATCGGAACTCTATAATGGAGTGGATGGAATATAATTGAAGATCCTATCAATGGACTATTTTGATCAAACGATATAATGACAACTTGAGGGGAAATGGAGGTATGCAAAGTATGAAGAGGTTGCTTCTTGCTGCATCAGTCTATGTTATTTTGACTAGGAGTAGCAAATGAATTTTTGCACAATAGCTGTTGAAAATAAACTTGATTGAATTACCTTGGGAATTAAGAAGATGATTTAGTTATTTGTGGACTTAAATACATGAATATGTAGATGCATGAATATTGTTGGGAAATTCAAGAGTCTTTGTTAGAAAATCTATGAGTCATTGTAGTAGTATATATATGTATGATTTGTAAGTTCAAAGTAGTGAAGAAAAGAAGAAAGAAAAAAAATAATAGAATAATTTTATCCTCCTTCAAATTGTTTATCCTGGGTAAAATATTGTTATCAATTTGGTATCAGAGCTAAGATGAATTCCAATGGAATGATCCCGTTTGTTGCTCCTAAACTTACCAAGAAAAATTATAAAAACCAGTGCAATAAAATGAAGGATCTATTAGGATCAATAGACTGTTAGGATAATATGGTGAAAGGGTTTGAAAAGCCTGAAGATGAACATGCGCTATCAACACAGAGAGACTCACTTAGAGAGTCCAATAAGAAAGATAGTAGAGCCCTCTACTTTATTTACCAAGGAGTTGATGAATCAACATTTGAGAATATCTCAGATGTGGTGACCTCAAAACAAGCTTGAGAGATACTTCAAAACTCCTATAAGGAAGTAGATAAGGTGAAGAAAGTGCGACTCCAAACACTTTGAAAGGAGTTCGAAGATTTAGAGATGGAGGAAAATGAATATGTTTCTAACTATTTCACTGGAGTCTTGGCCGTAGGGAATCAACTTCGGAGAAATTGTGAGAAGATCGAAGATTTTCCTGTGGTGGAGAAAATTCTCCAATTACTTCCTCAGAAATTTGATTATATTGTTTGTGCCATCAAAGAGTCAAAAGACTTGTAGAAGATGATGATTGATAAACTCTTGGGCTCCTTAAATGCCCACAATAAAAGATTTAGCAAGAGAAATGAACCTGTGGAGAAGGCTCTTCAAACTAAGCTTTCTTTGAAAGATGACCGAAAAGATTCAAAAGAAGAAAGTATTAGTGGTCGTGGCCATGGAAGATTTCGAGGTAGATTTTAAGGCCGAGGATGTGGTTGTTGTGACAGAGAAAGTCATAACAACTTTGAAGAAAGAGATCAAAATCAAAGATCTTTTAGAGGACGTGGACATGGTAGATCTAATGGAGACCGATGGAAAACACAAGTTCAATGTTTTAAATGCAAGATGTATGGCCATTATTCTTCTGGTTGTTATTACAATCAAGTTAAAGAGAAGTTTAAATTATGTTGAAAAAGGAGATGATGATAATATTCTTCTACTAGAATTTAGAGGAGATGGTGATAAGAAGGATGTTTGGCATCTTGATACTGGTGCCAGCAACCATATGTGTGGCAAGAGAAGTATGTTCATTGATGTGGACAAATCTGTGAGTGGCAAGGTCACTTTTGGTGATTTCTCGAAGATTCCAGTGAGAGGCCGAGGGACAATTCTTATTCACCTCAAAAATAGAGAAGATAAATGTATCACTGATGTTTATTATGTGCCCAATATGAAAAGTAATATATTGAGTTTGAGACAACTCTTAGAAAAGGGCTATGATTCTTATACAAAAGATCATAGTCTTTTTGTTCGAGATTAAAAACTTAGATTGATTGCAAAAGTACAAATGTCTAAGAATCGAATGTTCATGCAAACCTTCAAGGTGGAGATGTGAAATGTTTGAAGGCTTGTACCAACGACCTTGCTTGGCTATGGCACCTGAGATTTGGGCATCTCAATTTTGGTAGTCTGAAGACATTGGTCAATAGAAGCATGGTGAACGGGTTGTCGATAATTGATCATCTCGAGTAACTCTGTGAAGGATGTCTAGTGGGGAAGCATCATCGAGCTACTTTTCAAAAGGAGGCTTCATTTCATGTGCCGAAGCCAATACAACCTGTACATACTGACGTGTGTAGGCCAATCACTCCGACCTCAATCGGTGAGAATAGGTATTTTCTTACATTCACCAATGATTTTTCTTGAAAGACTTGGGTTTACTTCTTGAAGAATAAATATGAAGTGTTTTCTACGTTTAAGAAGTTCAAAGCTAATGTGGAAAAAGAGAGTGACTTTTATCTTAAAGGTATCAAATCAGATCGAGATGGAGAATTCACTTCAAAGGAGTTTGAAGCATATTGTGAAGAACATGGAGTTCGACATTTTCTGACTGCTCCTTACACTCCACAACAAAACGATGTTGCTGAGAGGAAGAATCACACTATTTTGAGCATGGTAAGAAGCATGTTGAGTAGTAAAAAAAGTGCCTAAAACCTTTTGTACTGAAGCTATTTCGTGCGCCATCTATATCATCAATTGGTGTCCAACTCAGATTCTCAAAAATATTACTCCACAAGAAGCCTGGACCGGTTACAAACCAAATGTGAGTCACTTCAAGGTGTTCGGCTGTATCAGCTATGCTCATGTTCCAGACCAGAAGGGGAATAAGCTTGATGAGAGGAGTATTCCATATGTATTCATCAGCTATGATTCAAGAACCAAGGGTTACAAGATGTAAGACCCGTGCAGTAAGAAGTTTATTACTAGTTGAGATGTTCAATTCGACAAAGAGAAATCATGGGACTAGAGCAAGGGAGAAATTTGTAGCAGCCATATTACTTTCATTAATAAAGAAATTAAGATCGGGAAAGATGATCCAGTACATACTCCATCGACATCTATTCTATCATCACTAACGACATCATCACCAACCACACCTCATTCGCCCTAATTGATGACTTCTTGAGCATCATCTTCATCATCGAGCCCACAACCTCAAAATTTTAGGAGTTTGAGAGAGTTGTATGAGGTAATTGAAAATCAAGATGATTTAATATTATTTTACTTATTTGCTAGTTGTAAGCCTTTAAACTTTAAAGAGGCGGTTCAAGATCTAAAGTGGAGTTCAGCCATGGATGAAGAGATCAATACTATCAAGAAGAATGATACCTGGGAGCTTGCAATACTTCTAAAAGGCAAGAAAGCAATTAAGTCAAATGGGTGTTCAAAGAGAAGAAGAATGCAAAAGGAGAAATTGAGAGGCACAATGTGAGGTTAGTTGCCAAAGGCTAAAAGCAGAAAGCTAGAATTGACTATGACGATGTATTCTCTCCAGTAGCTCGTCTTGAAACTATAAGGCTGATTATTGCCTTAGCATCTCAGAAAAAATGGTCAACCTATCAACTTGATGTGAATTCAGCATTTTTGAATAGTTTTCTTGAAAAGGAGGTCTATGTAAATCAACCTCTTGGTTATATCAAGAAAGGAGAAGAACCAAAGGTGTTGAAGTTGAAGAAAGCTCTTTATGGCTTGAAACAAGCACCAAGAGCTTCGAATACCAAAATTGATGAATACTTTAAAGCTCATAATTTTTCTAAATGTGAAAGAACCCTAGAAGGGGGTGAATAGGGTATTTGCTAATCCGAATACGATGCCAATTTAAAACTTACTAACAATATCCTAGCAATATGATGTACACAAGAGATATATGCAAGGATGAATAATAGGCGATATAAACAATGAGATAATAAGAGTGCACCAAAGACAAACACAAACACAATAATATATTCACGGAGTTCGGTCACACTCAACCTACATCTCTGCTCCTCACCCTCGAGGAGATTCTCTACTATATCAAAAAAATACAACACAAATTAGTTTTCAACGCTCACCGATAAACGTTTACAATTCACACAATTGACAATACATAATACACTCCGTTAAGTGTTGGCCTAGGTCGTGTCACCTACCTCAAGTGCTTGGATTTACCACCTCTCTCTTAGCTTTACAACCAATGTCACTCCTCTTAGAATTGACCACGGTCTCTCCCAACTACTCCTCTAAGTATCCTTGTGTATTACTATATGTTCTCAACAATTAGTGCTCAAATAAATGATTTGTTCTCCAACAAGAATGAGAACGAAATTGTAATCTCTCACTCAATGACACAACCCGACAACCCAAAAATATAATATATGAAATACTTAAGGCTCATGGTTGTGTGTGTAATCAATGAGAAAAAACAAAATTAAACTCAAATTAATCTAGCAAATATATAATAATCAAAATGAAAATAAGCTAGATTAAAAAGTTAGAAAAACTTCTCTAAAAGTCACAAAGAGATGTAGATGAGAATTGCGGTTGAACTCCTCAAAACCAAAATTAAAAACTTCCACTCTTTGTGAAAACTTCTTCATATTAACAAAAACAAATTTTTTTCTCTCTTGAAACCCAGAAACAAACAGCCCAAAAGTTGTGTAAAAACCCATGAGAAAAACCAAAGCAAGAGGGGTATATATACCCTCAAAAACCAAGCAACCAAAACTAGTTGTTATGCTAAAAAATCTCTGATCGGTCGACTGATAATGTGTGTCAGTCGACCGATAATGTGACCGTTGGCTGAACTGACAGATTCTAAAATTTTGCACAGCTGATTTTATAAAATCAATTAAAATAGCAAATCAACGCCAAAAATCATAACATTTTGTGTAACGTTTATAAACATGAAGATAAACATGATAGAGAAAGAATTTATAAAATATTACTTTCTATTTGTGATAACTCACTGTTGTAAAATAGACAATCTAGATTCTAAAACCTGTTGAACACTTGGTTTTGTAAAATCAATTAAAAATAACAAAGCAACTCCAAAAAATTTGAAACTTGGTACAATATTTATATACATAATTATGAACATGTTAGATAAGAAAATTTTCAAATTTTATTTCTCAATTGTGAAAACATGTATTTTGTAAAAAGATCATGATACGAAATCTCTAAACACTTGTTTTTTATGACATTCTTTTAAGCAAACTTTGAGATTATTTTTAATAGATTTTCAAACTTTATAAAAGATGTAAAACTTTATCATAAAGTCAATAAACTAAGAGTCTCAAAGAAGTGTATAATGTAACAAAATTAAATAATGTGTATGTGTATGATATGAGCTTTAAGCATGAACACACAAAGTATAACTCTTAAACTAATATACCCAAGTTGATGATCTTCAATAAGATCATCTTGGTTATGGGTGAAGCAATGATGAATTTTGACTTTAATTGCGACAGCTTCATTCCTATTTTCTTTCCAACCTCCTTTGAATATCATCGTGAACACGTAAATCCAACCAACCTCCAACAGAGGATATTTGTGTAGATTTCCTAATAAAACAACTGCGAACACTTGACACACGATGTTAAATTGTTTGTTAATCATTAAAACTAGATTAGATAATAAGCTCATAAACATAAGATCTAACAATCTCCCCCTTTTTGATGATGACAAACAATCTACACAAATAGTATACAAAACATGCATGATATCAAATGAATATACAAATTATAATTCACATGCATGAGAAAATGAAATACTCACAATACACTTGTTTCTCCCCCTTTGTCAACATCAAAAGAGGGAAAAATAATAAGAATGAAGAGAGCGAAAGCACCCCCTATAAATAAGGCATGGTGAGCACAAACAAGAAAAAGAAATAGGGTAGGCTTCCCCTATCGAAAAAGCCTAAAAGCATATATCAAGAAGAAACAAGGCGGCTATATGTGAGCAAAAATATATATATGAAAACATGCTAATCTTAACTCACATATAAACAGACCAAGTATATATATATATATATATATCATTAAGAAAAAGTGTTACAAGGGTCTTAAACATAAATATATCAATAAGATATATATCAAAAATAAAAATATTCTAAATATGAAAAAGATTCAAATATCAAAACTCAATTGTTTAATCAAAAAGAAAATTCATATATCATCAAACATAAATCATGATTGATTAATAACACAATAACATTAAAAACATAATTGATCCATAAATTATTATTTTAGTAGAATCTAAATTAGTGATCAAAAAATAATAATGTTGAACATTTATATGTTTCATCCACAAAGGTCAAGAAATATGCTTAGGATAAAACAAACAAAGATCAATTCGTATTAATTTTTTACACGAAAACAAGAAAAGTGAGCATGCCCGGATCTTGGAGCTTGTTTTAACCCATATGAAGCTTTTTGCACCTGATTAACATGATTATAGAAGAAAAAGATCAATAAATCTAGGGGGTTACTCAACACATATCTCTTCATTTATAAAATCATTTACAAAGGTATATCTAGCATGCATTTGAAATAGTTTGAAAGCTTTAAAACTAGCAAATGCTAAAATATATAGGAATTTGACTCTATCCTTGCAATTAATGCAAAGGATTTGTCATAATAAATGCCCTTAAATTCAAAACTAATAAAAAATCAAAATATATAATGAAAATAACATATATTTCCAAAAATAATGTTTGATCAAAATAAACAATTATTTAGGTAAAATTTTTAATCAAAAAAATTTCCAAATACATTTTCCAAAACAAGAAATGAAAAACAAAAACACTAAAAACTTGATTTCAAAATTAAAAAGATTTTGGCACCCAAACACTCTTGGTGCCGAAGAGTTTAGGGATATGACCCCTATCAATATAGCCCAATACCCTTGGTTATGAACCTATTTGGGCACATTTTCTACACGAACATGGTAATAATAATAATTATACAAATGACTCTTCCTATTATAATAGGTGCAATGAAATGAGTGCATTTGTTTATGTTGACCTTGAAATTATGCACGAGGAACATTTACAAATAAGGGTGATCTTTTTAAATCATTTTGCAAATATGAAACTTTTCTTAAATCAAAATAAAATTTGATAAAATGGCCAAACCTACCATAATAATCACACTTATACACATTTACATGCATATAATGGGCATTGTGTGCATGCTTGTGTGTGTGTGATGAAGAAACTTTATGAGATACACATGGAATAATAATACTAACATTCTTGAATTTTTGTGCATCAAAGCAAAATTTAGCAAGGTGACCTTTACGACTACAAATTGAGTATTTGTAAACTTTATTATATATGTATGCATAGTGAGTAGATGATTTAGAATTATTTGAACGTGACTTAGTACACATATTCATAAGTTTTTTTATTGTTAATGCATGTATTTAGAGTTGAACCTAAAGAGGAAATATGTTTTTTATATTATTCAACTCATCATTTTTTGGCACAATAGCATTAACATTTGAAGTAGAGCAAATATGATTAATTTTGAAGGAATTAAATTCATTTCTAATAGTCTCTACTTCTAACATGGCATCATTCTTCTCATGAGTTATACTAGTAACTTTGGAAGTCAATTCAATGTGATCCAATTTTAATCTTTTATTATTTTCTTTAAGGATTATATTTTATTTAGAAATAATATCAAGTTTAGATGCTAGTGATTCATGATCAAAATTTTAATTTTACATGCTTGCTTTTCAAATCAATAAAATTATGATGCATTTGTTGTTGGTATGCATTAATTGTTCATAAGCACAAGCAAGTTCATTTATAGATAATTTATTTTTTAAATCGGACTCGCATACCTCACTAGGGCAATCGCCTAGTGGTCGTGTGCATGATGCTCTAATCTAACTTGAAGTTGAATCCATTGGAATCCGTTGGATCTCCTCTAAGTTATCGTGATGTGCTTCTATATGTTTTCATAAAGTGTGAGGACTATCAAAATGAGCAAATTTGTTAGAAATGGATGAATCAAAAACATTAAGCATAAATTCTAACACTAACTTGTTCATAGTTAATATCTTTTTATCATACTTGCTCTACTTGAATTTCTTCAAAATGGGCATAATATAAGCACAATCAATATCTTCCCACAATTCAATATTTTAGATCTAACAAATAGGTTAAATCTAAAACACTATTGAGCATAAGAGAAAGGGGTTTTTGCTTTTAGACCCATTTGTTTACTCTCATTTATCTTTAAACCCAAGTACTATTATTTGTATGTTTAAGCCCAA
>BQKN01036461.1:0-15938 GCA_022839385.1 Asparagus kiusianus
AGAGAGAGAGAGAGAGAGAGAGAGAGAGAGAGAGAGAGAGAGGTTGGATTTTCAACCTAGGAGAAAGGATCTACCTCAGACTTCTCAGTAAGCATCCTCAACATCATTCTTCATCATCTGATCATCAACCCTTAAGAAGTGTTGCCCTTAGGCTTCATCATCATCAATGTTCTTCATTGAACTTTGCTTATATCATTCGGAGGATAGTTTCCACAATCAAAGAATTGTAAGATCTTTATGTATTACACTTAATTGATATTTAATCTTTTGTACTAAACTTATTTTTTAAGTGTACTCAACCCTAGAAAATTGAATGTTTATAGCATACTCAGGCCGGGGTTGAACTGAGGAATTGGCCACTAGCTAGGGCTAGAGATATTGTATACTTGTGTGTAAAGAGTTTAGATTAGATGACTAATTTGAAGAAACTAGGATTTTGGTCTTGTAAGCCTATAGTGAGGAAGTCCCTTCGTAAAAAGGAAGAATGAATGTAGGATTGCTGATCCAAAGCACTATAAAATCTCGTGTGTTCTGATTGCGATTAATTCTATGACTATTACATTGATTATTATTTTATTATTATCTATTTTATGTCTTCTGCATACTCTGTGATATCTAAAAAAATAGTAGGCAACCCTATTTATCCCTAGGCTTGCATCTCAGATCCCATTTTTTCTACTCTCTAGTACAATCATTTCTCTTCCATATCCTCTTTTATATCCTATAGAGAGTAGTTAGTTACTATTGTTTAGTCCAACATCAGTTAGGGATAAACTTCTTTATTTTCTTAAACACTATAAATAACATCCTAGAGAGAGCTAATAAACTCACTATGATTTTCTAAATTACATTGTATTAGAGACATCCTCTTTTCTCTCTCTAAATTTCTAAACCCTAGCCGCCACCTTCCACCCCTCTTAAACCCTATCCATCATCCTCCACAACTAAGCCGTAGCTGACATTGTTCATCAGCCCAGATATTGTTCATCAAGTACTATTCATCTGACAGTATTGTTTATCCATCATTAAAAAAAAGTTAAGCTAATTATTTAGCTAATCAACTAGATCTTCATAGATAGATCTTTAGCTAATCATTTAGCTTATCAACTAGATCTTTAGCTAATTATTTAGCTTACCAATTAGATCTTTATAGATCTTCAGGTAATTAATTAGCTCTATGTTATGATAAGTCGTTAAAAATCTTTTTGAGATAAATGATAAGTTGTTCTTTACGGGATAGTTTTACTTATTGAGCTAATTACCTGATTAGTTGTTGATGATTTGATATTAGAAGTTAATTTGTTGTTGAGTGAGGTTAATAGTTTATTTTTAGGCGATTACTAGTTGAAGGATCTTATTTGCCGTATTGATGGCGTCATCTAGTAATTCTGTTGATGAGATAAAAACCCACACAGAGGTTCTCTCTAGCCTAATCACTGACCAAAAATTGAATGGGTCCAATTACCTACTTTGGAAGAAACTGGTTCGAGTTTATATTTCACGATGGAAAAAGGATCATTATCTTACGGATGACCCTCCTGTACCAGTTACCACCTCCTGGAAACAAGATGACACTAGTCTACTTCATCAACTTTGGAACAGCATGAAACCTTAGGTACTTCAACTAGCAATTTACTATAATACAATGAAACAAGTGCGGAAGTTCTCGGAATAATTGTACTCATGATGGGAATACGCTAATTGGGCGTATGATGTCATACAAGAGTTATTTCAAAGCAAGATGGATGAGCACAATCAGACTTTTGAGGAGCATTATAGCAACTTCGATCACCTCACAGAGGAGCAGAGACAAAATTTTCCTATTACAGGGGATATTCAGAAGATGCAAGATTAGTGGGATCAACTGATGGTATTCACCTTTCTTGATTCTCTTCCACAATCTTATAATTCAGTAAGGCCACAAATTATTGGGAGCTCTGCTATATTCTCTTTAGGAGAGACATATTACTTTTTGAGATCAACAGTGCCAGCTTTGCCAGTAAGTACTACCGTAGAATCTGTAAACAAATCTGCTTGCCTAGACACTATGCTTGCCTAGACAGCTAAACCCACTGCTTGCCTTACATCATTATCATCTCATACCTGGATTATAGATTTAGGAGTAACTAATCTTATGATTGGGAACCGATGTATATTATCATCCTATACACCTTCCACCTCCTTTCCTTTAGTAGTATTGGCTAATTGATCCACCATACCTGTGAAGGGTATTGGACATGTTAACACTAATACTCTTCCATTTTCTTTTGTGTTATATCTTCCTCGTTTTCTATTTAATCTCTTATATATTAGTAGAATTACTAAAGCATTAAACTACACGGTTACATTTTTTCCTATACATTGTATTTTTCAGGCACTTGGGACGAAGAAGACGGTTAGCACTGGGCATGAGCGGAACGGCTTATATGAATTGAACTTTGCCCTTTCCCAGGTGACATGTATCAACTCCACATCAGCCTTTAAAGCATATTTCTGGCTTGGTCACCCCCTCTTTCAATTCTTAAAACTTCGATTTCAGATTTAAATCACATTGAGTCTTTAGAGTGTGAGTCATGTCAACTTGGAATACATTAACGGGTGTCTTACCAAAGTCGCGTCAATAAGAGAGTCAGTAACCCTTTTGATTTAGTGCATTCTAATGTATAGAGTCCTTGTTCCATTCCATCCAAACTTGGCTTTTAATATTTTGTTTGTTTTGTAGATAATTTTTCTCGTATGACTTGGATTTACATGCTGAAAAGTTGTTCTGAAGTGTTCTCTATTTTTAAAGTTTTCTGTGCTGAGATTAAAAATCAATTTCACAGTACTATTAAAACTTTAAGAACATATAACACTAAGGAATATTTTGAAAACTCTTTCATAAAAAATTTGGAAGAAAATAAAATTTTAATCAGTCCTCTTGTACTTACACATCCCAACAAAATAGAGTTGCTGAGCGCAAGAACAGTCACTTGCTTGAAATTGATAGGACCTTATTATTCCATTGTCAAGTTCCAAAATATTTTTCGAGCAATGCTATTTTGACAGGATGCTACCTGATCAATAGACTACCTTCATCTATCTTACAGAATAAAAGCCCAATCTTCCTTTTATATCTTGCCAAAGACACTTTTTATTTGCCTCCTAAGATATTTGGATCTTTGTGCTTTATTCACAATCATAGTCCTCAATAGATAAAATTAGATTTACGATCTCTTAAGGGTATTTTTCTTCGATATTCTAGGACTCAAAAAGGTACAGATTTCTCATCCTTGAGTTGATATATTATTTCAACTGATGTTGCCTTCTTTGAGAACAAAGCAGGACATATTGCCTTTGATAAATTCTTAGACCCTCCGATGATTACGACTATCTTCTTGCTCGGAAAACCATTGTCAATGTTCCTTCTAAGGCTACTATATAGACTGAACTACCATCCACATTTGCAGAACCAGTTTAGGTTTATATAAGACATATTGTTTCGCAACTTGAGCCATCATCTCAATCCACAAAAAAGCCTGATATACTAGAAAGTCAAAATATGCTCGTATAGCCAACTGCTCAGGCTACTGATGATCTTCCCATCGCTCTCCGAAAGGATAAGAGATCTTGTTCTCAAAGTTCCCCATATCATCTTACACCCTATGTCTTGTACGCTTCGTTATCTCCATCACATTACTCATTCATATCTTCTTTGGATTCTTACTAGGTTCACAAGAATTTGTTAGAAGCTCTATCTAACCTTGGTTGGATAGCGGCAATGCAAGACGAAATGACAGCCTTAAAAATGGTACTTGGGATCTTCTTTCCCTACCACCAGGGAAGAAAGCAGTTGGGTGCAAATGGGTTTACACTATCAAAGTAAATCCAGATGACTCTCTAGCTCACCTCTAAGCTCGATTAGTTGCGAAGGGGTATTCATAGATCTATGGCCTTAATAATATTGATACATTCTCTCCTCTAGCTAAAATGACATCTATCCGCATTCTTATTTCGCTTGCTACTCGCTATCACTGGCCACTACATTAGTTGAATGTTAAAAATGCATTCCCTAATGACATTCTTGATGAGGAGATTTATATGGAACAACCACCAAGTTTTGTTGCTCAAGTGGAGTGTGGCAATGTTTGCAGGTTAAAGAAATCTCTCTACAGTTTGAAGCAATCTTTGAGGGCTTGGTTCGGACATTTTGCCACAGTTGTCCAGATCTTTGGTTTTCATCAAGCTTAGAAAGACCACTAAGTTTTTTGGAGATTTCATGGTGAAAAGCGGATATTTTTGGTTGTATATGTTGATGACATTATGATCACTGGCGTCGATGTGCAGGGCATTAGTCATTTGAAGAAGTATCTACAATAACAATTTCAAACTAAGGACCTTGGATCCTTAATATATTTTATGGGTATCGAGGTAGCTAGATCAAAGAAGGGGATTCCCTTATCTCCGAGAAAATATATACTTGATATGTTGCTAAATACTGGGATGTCAGAGTGCAAGGGCGTTGACTCACCTATGGACGATAAAATCAAACTACTATCGACTTAGGGGGAGTTACTAGAGGATACTGAAGAATACAGGTGACTTGTAGGTAAACTAAACTACCTAATAGTCACGAGACCGGATATTACATTTTCTGTTAGTGTAGTCAGTCAGTTTCTCTCGGCACCTAGGAAACTTCATATAGAAGTTGTGAAGAGGATTCTTAGGAATCTCAAAAAAACCCAGGAAAAAAGAGTACTCTATTCAGATTGCGGTCACATAAGAGTTGCAGGATTCTCAGATGCAGATTGACAAGGGTCTCCTAAGGACAGACGGTCAACTACTAGGTATTGTGTGTTTCTTGGAGGAAATCTAATATCATGTAAGAGTAAGAAACAAAGTGTAATCTCTCGATCTACAGCCGAGTCTGAGTATCGAGCCATGGTGTATTTGACTTGAGAGCTGATTTAGGGCTTGTTTGGATTGAGGGGAATGAGGGTGAAGGGAAGTTAGGGGAACCATTCACCTTGTTTGGGAACACTTAGGAGGTGAAGTTAATTCACCTCCATTCACCTTGGTTCACCCTCTAATAGTATAAAAATTGTTACCCCCCAAATTGGGGTGTAACCAAGGGGAAGGGAATTCCCTTCCCTTCCCTTCCCTTCCCCTTACTCAGTTTCCCTTAACTTCCCTTCACCTCCTACAAATCCAAACAGGCCCTTAGGTTAGAGATATACTAACAGATATTGGTTATCCTCCAAAGTGTCCCATGAACTTGTATGGAGATAACAATATCACCATTTACATAGCTAAGAACCTGGTGTTTCATGAGAGAACAAAACATATAGAGATTTATTGTCACTTGATTCGTGAGAATATAGAGAAGAGAATCATTAAAGCTAAGCAACTACCATCAGATCATTTGAGATATTCTCACTAAACCTCTTGGGAGAACATGAGTGAATTTTATTTGTAACAAGCTAGGCGTGTATAATATGTATGCTCAGCTTGAGGGGGAATGTTGAGAGTAGTGTTTACTATTGTTTAGTCCCACATCGGTTAGGGACAAACTTTTTTATTTCTTTGAACGCTATAAATAAAATTCTAGAGAGAGCTAATAAACTCACTAGGGTTTTTCAAATTACATGGTATCAGAGCCACCCTCTTTTCTCTCTCTAAATTTCTAAATCCTAACCGTCACCTTCTGCCCCTCTTAAACCCTAGTCATCATCCTCCATAACCAAACCTCAACTGACACTGTTCATCAGCCCAGATACTGTTCATCAAGCACTATTCATCCGACGGTACTATTCATCCATCCTGAAAAAAAGTTAAGCTAATCAATTAGATCTTCGTAGATATTTAGCTAATCATTTAGCTTATCAACTAAATCTTCTTAGATATTCAGCTAATCATTTAGCTCATCAACTAGATCTTTATAGATCTTTAGGTAATTATTTAGCTTACAAACTAGATCTTTATAGATCTTCAACTAAATATTTAGCTCTATATTATGATCAGCCGTTAACAATCTCTTTGAGATAAACGATAAGTTGTTCTTTATAGGATAATTTTACTTATTGAACTAATTACTTGATAAGTTGTTGATGATTTGATTATTAGAAGTTAATTTGTTGTTGAGTGAGGTTGATAGTTTATTTTTGGGAGATTACTATTTGAAGTATCTTATTTGATGTATTGATGGTGTCCTCTAGTAATTTTGTTGATGAGATAAAGACCGACACAGAGGTGCTCTCTAGCAGGATCACTGACCAAAAATTGAATAGGTGCAATTACCGACTTTGGAAACAATTGGTTTGAGTTTATATTTCAGGATGGGAAAAAATCATCATCTTACGGATGACTCTCTCGTACCAGTTACTGCCTCCTAAAAATAGGATGGCACTAGTCTACTTCATCAACTTTGGAATAGCATGAAACCAGAGGTCCTTCAACTAGCAATTCACTATAATACAATGAAACAAGTGTGAAAGTTCTTGGAATAAATAGTAATGGCGGGGGCTCTCTGTTTTAATCTCGTCTTTCTTCTAAAAATTTTTAATTAAACCGATTAACTCAATTTTTCACTAATTGATCTACCAATCTCTTAGTTGAGGAAAAAAGAGATTGAAGAATAAAAGGGCACATCAACCTCTCTTCCCTCCTCCATTTTAAGAATTTTTTTTTGTCCAAAAATTTCTAGGAGGTTAAAGGTGTAGGAAAAAGTGCATAAAATAATAGATCTATAGTTAAATATTCACCAAGGATAACAAACCACATAGCAAGAAAGACAGAGTAGTAGATTTACCGAGGACTAGTCTTGAAGAAATTATGCCCTACAAAGAGCAGTAAACTTACAGAGAACTAACCTTAAAGAAATTATGTCCTACCTACGATAGCACTCTAGCATGCCAACACAAGTGTGCATTTAATATCTTTGCTATACTATATATAATACATATGTTAATTTAAACCACTTAAAACACATTTAATTAGTAAATGCGGGACTAATACTCACATATTATAATTAATTACATATTTTCCATCTATGGAATCTAACCATATAAATGGTATTCTTCCAAGGAATATATTTTCACATAAATCCTTCAATATTCTATTTAAACCAACAAAATATGAGAGTAGAATAAGAGTTTTCAAAGTATCAAAAATCACCCCTTAAATTTAAGGGTTATCATAAAACCCCCTTCAACTTGAAGAATTTTTTCATAAAATTAAGTGCGATTGTTACATGGGTGGGTAAAATTACAAATATTTTTTGCCAGTAAAAATTGTTATTCACGCTTTTAGAGGATTTTCGAAAAGTGCTGAAAATGAAAGGGAGTTTTTTGATAAACCCTAAATATAAGGGTGGGGTTTCTAGTATTTTGAAAGTTTTCAGGGGTTATATGATAATCATTCAAAGTTAAGGGGTGTTTTCTGAAATTTAGCCAAGATTCTTTTCATTTCCAAAGGGCACACCTAGGAGAGAAACACAAACGCTAGCCATAAAATGACAGTCTTTCTTTACAATCGTGCTTTTTGGCTCGCGCTTTAACACGCGAGCCAAAATTTTTTTTCGCTTTCTTTAAGATCTTAGACCTTGCTGAAAAATTCAGCAAACTTTGCCGTACCAACCAATTGCGCTGCTAAACATTTTTTATACCATGAGGTTACCAAATATTCTGAAGACAGAACAACATATCATAATCTGAGAAAATATAATAAACAAATGAGAGCCTTATTAATCAAGAAGCTCTGTGCAAGCATGGAATCTTCACACATGCATGGATATCCGAATCTTATTTCCATTGAGAAATCTCGCCATATGTGTATTTTGATAGCAATAGATAACCAAATTCTCAACCACAAGAATCCAAAAAAAGAAAAGAAAAAAAAACTTCTCTCTTGAAATCTTCTAACGACTACTTGTAAGTCTTTGTACAAGTCGTGGATAAACCCTTGTACTATGAAGTACTTGCATCTAAAGTTTATACGCATGATAATTGTAGGAATGATTCCAATATTACAGTCTTACTTATGGGCATTTGCTCAAACCACAACCATGTTGAGGGATATCCATGCAATTCTCTTGTTTTGGTAATATTAACATATGTTGTTTTTTCTATGAACTTTTAACATATATTGTTAATATTGATAGAGTTTTCTATGAGAAATTTCCGATAGTTTGCGTGGATTAATTGTTTCACCGACTTTTAAACTTTGATTTCTTAAAGTTTAAACTTTTAGCATTTAGACTGAAATATTACATTGCTGTTCATAAATATGTTTTGGTTGCAATTTACAGGGATTTATTTTGCTATAGTTTAATATAAAACTAATATTGTATGTGTTTGAAAAAGTGAAAAAAATGAATTTTGTTGTAATATACTAAAGAAATGAAATAAGAAATAAGAGACAAGAGAAGAAGAGAAATTGTAATTTTATTCATCTACTCCATTTTCATACATGATACAATTTATAGATACATGATGGAAGATAAAATGACATGAAGTTAATAGTCATACAAAGTAATGTCCACATACATTTTGTCTTTTAGATATCAACAAAATGTCTTTTAGATATCAACAAAATATCTTTTAGATTTCAACACTCCCCCTTGGACATTACTTCGAAATGTCAATACCTCGTTAAAAACCTCGCTAGAAAAAACCCAGTGGAAAAAAAAACTAGTCAAGGAAAAGAGTACATGACATACATACATTATTTCTGTTACATTAGTTGTCTTGTTAAAAACCTTTCGCTAAGAAAAACCATATAGGACAAAAACTTAGCAAAGGAAAAAAGAGTACAACTATAGATCTTCAGGATCCAAACTTGTGTTGCATTAGTTGCCTCATTAAAAACCTTTAGCTAAGAAAACCATGTGGGACAAAACTTAGCAAAGGAAAAAAGAGTACAATTATAGTCCTTCAAGGCGCAATCTTCGGGATTGCATTGAAAATTTGCTCCCCCTGATGATGACAATCTTCTGAGTCTATGCTAAGAAAAACCATGTGGGACAAAACTTAGCGAAAATGGGCAAAATATGATGATGGACCTTCAGGGCCCAATCTTCAGGATTGTTCTTTAAGAATTTGATCCCCCTGAGATGATAGTCTTCCAAATCTGTGCATATCAATATTGTGAACATATTTCTCATAAGTTAATGTAGGCAGAGGTTTAGTAAACAAAACTACAAGATTGTCATTTGAGCGAACTTTTTTGATTGTGATTTCGCCATTCTTTTGGAGCTCATGTGGATAAAAGAATTTTGACATAATATGTTTTGTCATAGTTCTTTTACACATCCACTGCTCATTTGTGCAACACAAGCTGCATTGTCCTCATAAAGGACAGTTGGGGTAATATCATCTTTCGCTAGACCACACGAGCCACGAATATGTCGTATCAACGATCTTAATCATACACATTCTCCTGAGACCTCATATAAAATCCATTACCTCCCCCTCGTCCACCTCGATAAGATCCATTACCTCCCCCTCGTCCAAGCTTATGAATATTAGTTTGAATTATGACATGTGCTTCAGGCACTACGACTGAACCAATTAAACTTGCATTATGGTTTCTCATAACAGCTAGTTGTGTTTTTAACAACTACTAATGCAAGGATTAGTTCATAATGCTTAATATAATTTTTAGTTATACTATTGTAAGAGTACAAGGTTATTTGTTGAATTGTATTCAGTTGAGGGTTTAAAATCCAAAAATGGCTAGAGGATAAGATCTCCTACTATGTTCATAGCCTTAACCTTATCCACGCGTATAAGTAATTTTCTGAATTATAGCATGTGCTCCAAACACAACTCGTAAGCCAACTAGTCTAACATTGTGATTTCTCATCAACAATTTGTTGTGATTCTCTACAACTCCAAATATAGATATCAAAGCAGAATGCTTGGCATAATTTTTGACCATGTACTGCTACTGGAGTACAATACTACTTGCATGGAATGGGAAAAAAATATTTTCGATCAATTCTGCTAGCTTCACCTGCTAGACAATATGACACATGGTTGAATCATATTTAGCAATATATTTAAAATCTAAAAAGTTCTGATTCAGTCTGCTAGTTGCGTTTGAGGGGAGATTATTGGCTTCCATAGATCAAAGCGATCCTTCAGGGATTGCCCAGAAAAGTGAATACTCTTTCAGTGAGACATTAATTTTTCACGTCTTAATTGATAGAGAGAAAATTTAAGTGTTTGCCTTCTGGGCAAAGATACTTAAAGAATCAATAGATATAACCATGCAAAAATCACAAGGTTGTTAGTAAAAATGAACATTCGAGGCTAAAGACAAGTAATAATTCATAGTGCACTAATCATGGGGACGAAAGATTAGTGCATGAGAAATTAGAAATATTCATATTTTAATAAGATCACACATAATCACCAAAATCATCAAGCTCCTTTTTCTAAAGATCTTCATAAAGATTATCTTTCAAATGTTTGCTTCTGGCAAACTAGTCTGATATTAAAATTCACACAAAATTTTAATGTTCAGACGATCAATGACCATCACAAACTCAAGCAAGTAGAAATTAAACAAAGGCATAATCGGTTTGTGCTATCATTTTTTCTAAACTCAAGGTTGCCAGATTCAAAACACCACAAATACAATTTTGGATAGAAACTAATATTGCATAATTTCAGTGGAGAAGGAGAATCAGTACAATTAGCAATAAAAAATGAACCACTTATGGATGCCAACATGAGCTTTAAAAACCCACAATTTAATTTCAAGTTTTCATGAGGCTTAGATTTTACTTCAAGTAAGCAAATAGAATTTTTAAAGCAAAAGCATCAAATTGATATATTATGACAATTTTTCATGATTGATGATTTGTCTATTCATACTCTAGACTAGATAGCTGGTATGTTTTAATTTTCAGAATACGAACAAAAGTACTACTATTTGTTATGTCTAAATGAATTTTTGAATCTATGTATTCCTTTACATACATGATAACGAATTCTGAACACAGTAAGTAAGATATAGAAGATTCATGAGAACTTTAATGTTACTCATCAAAGATAGCCAAATAGTTTGATATTCAATATCTATAGCTGTAGGCGTATAAAATTGCCTATAGGTCCCTTAGCACAGCTCGGCACGGTGATTCAACAAACCATCGAATGACGAGGCAACGAGGTCAACAAATCGCACGCGAGCAACGGAACGCATCCATTCGCGTGCAGAATTAAGCCAACGATTCGGGGAATTAACGAGTCATCTAAACAAGAGCGAACTCGGATGAATCACGATCGAATCAAGATCAGTTTCGGACTCAAAATCAGAAACCGGATTTACTGCCAAATCAGAAACCGGATTTACTGCCTAATCGGGTCAACAACACAACCGGATCACGGACAGAACAACTGAAAGACAGAAAACGACGGAACCTAACACCTAGAGGAGGCTCGGCCGAAGCCAAGCCATCTCAAGGTGGCTTGGCCCAAACCGAGCCACCTTGAGGTGGCCGGCCCAGATCTGTGCCCAGGCACAGATCTGGGTGCCTATAAATAGGCCAAGGGGTTCATTTGTTGAAAGGACTTTTTTGGGAGAGCCGAAACTCTGTCGAATTGAGACCTCATCTTGGAGTTTTTTGAAGGCTTGAAGACTTGGGCATTCAGATCTGGTTCTTGGCGAGCATCCGCGTCACAAAAGGCAGGAGTTCGAGAGAGGAAATCAGATCTGAGATCTACGTAGGCACACTCCGGATCAAAGCTTGGTCTTTGATCCCGAGATTTGGGCGATTTGTTCCTTGGTGAACCGATCCCCCCGGCTATTATTTCCTTAGTGGAATAATACCCGTCGTACTGCGTAGATCCATCCGGATCTAGATCGTGCGGTGGTCAACGGATCAACCATCGGCGCAGGCAAACAACCCACGCAAGCGAGCGACCGAAAAACAGGAGCTCAAGATTTTTTCGACAAATAAGGAAAGTTGTAATTTTTACTTTTTGTTGATTTCTTGTAACCGGATCTTATAAAAAGACCGGAACTTTGTAATCGATAAACAATTACTGAGTGTGCAATAGAATCATCAATGATGAAAGCTACAGTTTTTTCCCGCGAACAATCTGGCGACCACAGTGGGAGCCACCGATCTCGCTGCCAAGATCGGAGCGTCACAGCCGCGGATCTCGATCCCGGTCGTGGAGGAGGTCGAATACGAGTTCGACCAGCAGAAATACGAGGAGTACGTGTCCTCATCTGGATCAACCTCCCCCCACAAGTCCAAGAAATCCAAGAAGTTCTCCTCCAGGAGGAAAGTTCGTTGGTGCGAAGAATTGAAGCTACCAACGACGACTTCACCCCGATTGGTGTCGAAGTTTCATCGGGTGAAGCTCCACCGGCCTCCAAGCAGGTCAAATCCGCCATTGAAGGCGTGGTGACTCTCTCTAAGAGAGCTCGCCAGAGGCAGCGCCAACGCCTTGCGAAACAATTCGCAAAGGCCATGGAGTCTGTTGACGGGGTCCGCTACAATGCGGATCTGAAGAGCAAAAGAGGCAAGCAGCCTCAACAGTCAATGAATGGTGGTTCCTCCAAGCCGCCAACAATGGAGTGGGTCCGTGTCAAACGGAACCGTTCGACGCTGGAGGAGCGTATCCGCAAGCGCCGCGCATTATCAGCGCAGGCACGGGCTAAAGCTGAAGAAGCCCATCGAAAGCTGCAGCATGAGGTGGCCAAGAAGCCGCCATCAACACGCAAGGTTTGGAGGCTGAAGTCTGAAACGGCGGTTCAGACCAAGGAGCAACAACCGCAACCGTCGAAAGTGCAACTTTTGGCGAGTCAATCCAAACCGCCGATGACTTCCATAACTGCTCCGGGAGATCCCGCAGGACCGTCCCAGAAAAGGAAGTCGGTTTTGGAGCGCCTCGGTCCACTTCCCAAGGAACGAGACAAAATTCCAGTTCAAGAACATTTGGGGCCAATGAAGAAATCCCGAACGATTCAACACGCTGGGGGTCGCCGCAACCTTCAACATGACAGAGAAATCATGGCACCTAAGCGCACCACTTTGCGCATCGAAGTTCGGGAGCCCGTTGAGAATTCACACCCACAAAGGCGTGTTTCGAGGCGAGTGACTCTCGAAAGCCTAAAGAAGGCAATTCATCCTCAGAAGGAAACGTTGTCGTCCGATGACGATGACGTTATACCTGGGAAATCGTACCAACACACGATAGGTTGCTCCGACTTTCAAATGGACGAGCTGTACTATCATGCTGGGGGTACGAGCAAAACCAGAAAGAGAAGTCCTCGAAGGCTGGAAACTCAGTGCCCTTGTTCAAAGCTCATTCGGGCGGTACTGTCTGAATGCGACTGCATCAAGGCAGTCCCCGAGAGAGTTTCGGTGTTCGAAAGACTTAGTATCGAAACACCAAAATCAAGGTCTAGGCGTTTCCGACGAAGAAGAACGGTGGTCGAAGACGGTGAACATTCGAGGGTCACCGCCAACATGACCAGCAAAGGAACATCAGCTCAGGACAACCCCGAGGCGATTCCAGAGGTGCCCCGACGTGTAACTCGTCTTCATTCTGGAGCTATCATTCGTGCAATGTATGGTAGGGTTCGGACAAGAGTACCTTCGGGAGGTGAAGAGTCGGATGCCTGCTCTGCGGTCGCATCAGATAATACAGTGTCCAGTAAGGGGGAACCCCGCGAGTCACTGATGATAAGCGCGGAACAAGTGGCCAAGATGCTCGAAGAAGCCATGGCTAAACAGCAAGAGAGCTTCAAGTTCGAAATGCAGATGGCCATGCAGACTATGAGAGAGATGCATGACCAACAAATCCAGGCATTGAAGAACCAGCAAGGCGAACCAAACCGCCGTAATCAGGTTGTTCAGGAAGTTGAGAATGCGGGTGCGGATGAAACTCGCAATGCTAATGATCCTCCCATTAATACAGGGGTGGCAATGAGGATGCTAGTCACAACACCACGGTTCCACCTCAGAACCCTGCTGACGAAAACTCGGGTGAAAGTTTGAAAATCAAAAACCTCGAAAGCAAGATCAATACGTTGATTTCTGCTCAAGAGGTGAAGAAAACGGGCATTCCTTGTCCATACCCAAGAGAATGGGAATCAATCCCATATCCGGCGAAGTTCAACCTAATCAACTTCACGCCGTTTGATGGGAAGGGTTCACCCACTCAGCATGTGATTTATTTCAAATCACACCTGAGGGTAATCTCCGGCAATGAGCCTCTGATGGTGCGGTCATTCGTTGGCACTCTTCGCGGAGCCGCCTTCGATTGGTATCGCTGCCTCAAGCCCGGTAGCGTGAACAGCTGGGACGACATGGAGACTAAGTTCCTCACAAATTTCTTCGACGACGACACCGAGATATCCATCGGGTCGTTGCTCGACGAGAAACAGAAAGATGGGGAATTAGTGGATACCTTCGTCAAAAGGTTCCGGAATAAGGCGATGAACTGTCGGGACCCGATCACGGAGGAGTTCATTCTCCAGACTTGCCACAACAACCTCGCATTGGACGTGTTGGAAGCAATGGGAACAGCACCGTCCAACACTTGGAAAGACTTGAAGGTGCGCGGTGAACAAGCCGAACGTTTCCTCCGAAGGAAGAAAGCCGAGAGGGGTCAATCAACAACTAAGCCTCTGAATTCTAACTTCGCCTCCCGTGGTAAGGGCAAGACACCTGCAGTGGCTGTTGATGCTAATCAAACATCGCAACAGCAGTCCCGGAGACAGCAAAAGACTTCGGATCAGAGGCCTTAAAAAGAGTACTCCTTCAAAGATGGAGATGTTCCAGCCATCTTCGAATCACTCCTTAAAAATAACAAGATCAAGCTGCCACCGATCACGAATCAGGAGGAAACTGACAATACTACGGATCCGAAGTACTGCGCATACCACAGGAGGATCCTTCATCCCACCAAGGCCTGCTTTACTTTAAAGAATAGTATCTAGACCTTGGTTGAAGCCGACGTCATAACGCTAGAGTAAGCCAGTTGAGAACGGCAAAACTCCAACTAGTATAAGAGTATAAACTGCTTCCTGACACTCCGATAAGTATAAGAGTATAAACTGCTTCTTAAAACTCCAAAGAGTATATGAGTATAAACTGCTTCTCAATCCTCCGACCGGTATAAGAGGTTAAACTGCTCCCTGATACTCTAATAGGTGTATGAGTCTAAACTATTTCCTTTCTTCCATGGGAAGTTCCTGGAGAGTGCCATGCGTGGTATTCTTAAGGATAACCCGATCGTGCAGCTGATACAATGATACATCCAGTTTTGCAAAGAAAGCTGGGGGTGGATAATTCATGTAACGGGAAGTTCCCGGAAGAATGTTAAATGTAATATTCTTAGGGATAACCCGGTCATGATGAATAAAGTGATAAACACTAAACTCCTAATTTCCGAACACTATTTTGCTGAGATGAAATCCGATCACTTCATTGGATCAATTTTTCCTCACAAAACTCTCATTAGTGTTTGACGACTCATAGTCTCCACCACAGAATCCCCACCGATCAAACTAATTGACGGCGGGACCACCAAAATTCTTTCCTGTTTAATCCATTCAAACTTCCGTTATGTTCGTGCACTCAACACTTTCATTGTTAGAGTCCGGATATAATGCTTAGAATTTTGATCTATCAATCATTGACGAATTGTCAAAGCCCCCTTTTTGTTAAGTTTTTATCACTTAACATCAGGAACCCCCTTTGAGTGATTTGTACGAATCAACATTCCTACAGTGATTTGTACTCTCACTCTCACTTTTTACTTGGTCAAACCTTCCTACAGTTAGGACCACAACCAAAATCCCCTCTCGATTCCTCCAATGAACGAGAGGTCTGCTTTTAAATCGAGTGATCAAACCTTCCTATAGTTAGGGTCATCTCAAACTCTCGCTTGGTCAAACCTTCTTACAGTTAGGATCGTTTTAAACCCCCCACTTGGTCA
>BQKN01036480.1:0-16696 GCA_022839385.1 Asparagus kiusianus
TTCACCCCCCTCTAGGGTTCCTTCCTAGTGGCATTAGGGTACTTTCAGCACCACTATCCAATATCCACTCGGATTCCTCCGAATAGCTCCATGTAAGACTGATAGAAAGCGAATAAATAGAAGAGTCAGAAATATTACCATCCGATACGATGTTTGCTTCTGATGATGGTTGCTTCCATTTTCCCTTCTGCTTATTCTTCATCCATTCGTCGAGCTTTGGGCAGTTTTTTTTCCAATGACCAGTTTCCTTGCACCAAGCATACTGATCTTTTCTAACTGTACGATGCCCTACTCTAGACTGTGACTTTTAATTCTTTCGGTTTGGATTCTTCCCTCTTACGGTCAACGTCTCTGCTACCGGCTCAACTGAAGCCTCCTTATCCTTCTTTCGAAGCTGATAGTTCACAAGTATAACAGTGACCTCACTATACGAAAGGGATGCCTTCCCATTAATCAGAGTAAGGACGAAGGTCTCATATTCCTCCTCGGGCAAGGAACTCAACAATAGCAACGCCTTATCCTCATCTTTAATAATGATATCCACATTCGTCAAATCCGCAAGAAGCTTTGTATAAGTGTTCATGTGATCTCTAATTGAGGTTACTTTCTTCAACCGGAAATGATAAAGTCTCATCTTCAAATGCAAGCGGTTCTTAACACTCTTTGTCAGATACTTGCTTTCGAGAATCTCCCAAATCTTCTTTGCAGAAGTCTCATTCATCACATCATATTTTAGATCTTGAGTCAAACAAGACCTAATCACACCACACGCCGTTCGATTCATCTTCTTCCAAACATTCTCTTCAATGTCATCTGGCTTGCCATCTAACTCCAAGGTATCCTCCAAATTCTGCGCGTTCAGCGCATCCAAAACCTTGCATCTCCATAATCCAAAATTGTTTGTGCTATTAAACTTCTTCACATCTATCTTCGTAGAGTGGATATTCAAACTCTGAATGGTCTTCGCGCCAGAAGCACCACCCTCGACACTCGAAGCACCTTCTTTCCCGACATCTTTCTTGACATCTTTCTTAATGCACCAATCGAACGAAGAATAGGTCCAAAACTAAAAAGATAGAGTCTTTACCAAAAGATCCCACATTTATCACCAAACGAAGCACTAGACGAGCCTCCACATTGATCTACTTCTCCAACCAAACCCTAGATCGGAAACCTGGGTTCTGATACCACTTGTGCGCAGCGAAAATTTCGACAGAGTTTCTGGTGCACAATAAGAGAGAAATGTCCCAATAAGAATTCTCGTCTCACCAATGAAACAAGAATCTGAAGCGAATATCTCAATAAAGTGAGATATCGGCTTTTCCTCTCATCAGTTCTAGGACTGACTTGTCGAGGGATCCTAAAAACTATTACAATGGCCACAAACACAAACAAACTAATTTTACGTGGTTCGACAAACTGCCTACGTCCACGGGCCAAGGAGAGGGAGATCTACTATTAGAGGGAGAGATACAATTAGGGTTTACAATCTCACAATCTAAACCCTCTCACAAACTCTCAAATCCCTCACACAAAATCTCTCTCAAAAGCACAACCGCCAAATAAGATTTTTTTCTCCTCTGCACGAAGCCTTGTACTTTCTGCAATTTTCTCTTCTTTTGCACGCAGTCCAAGCTTCTGCCTCTGCACAAAACTTCTGCAGCCGCCTTTTTTTTCTCTTTCTCCGCTCCCCTGTTACTTGCACCTTGTTCACGAAACCCTAGGTGCTATATTTATAGCAGCTAGGGAAATCGCGTCTGCTGGATTCGGCATCTGCACAAACGATTTCATGAAAGCCCACGAGCCTCTATTGGCTCTTCACGCACTTCGTGGCCCCCACCTCATCTCTTCACACGATCCAGCACGCCACGAGGCTCCCGCGGGATCACTTTCACACATTTTGTGGTGGCCCCCACGTTGTGCCTTTATTTCCTCACAGACCCATGCTTATCTCCTTTATGCACTGAGCAGTTCTACGAGAAAGTATTCAGACGGAGATGGCATGAATTGTTCAACCAAACAAGAGGAGAAAAAGGCACATTTATCAGCTCCAAACCTTTTTGAAACCCATATATAAACGCTCAGAGGAGAATTAAGAGAAGCAAATCATCCAACTTCCCAAGGTTAGTACAAACTCTTGTATTACATTCATTTTCCAATTATTAATGCACAATTTTCCAATTCATCAGTGATATTCTCTGATATTCTCTGTCTCCCTTCCACAGTGCTTAATCCTGGGTTTGGCAGTTTTTTTTATTATTTTTTCCTTTTTTGTGTATATACCCATTAAACCATGCATATTTGCAAAACTGTCCCCCAAATCTCAGTATTTACCCCTCAAATTATTAAGTTCAGAAAAAATACACCCAAATCAACAAGCCGTTAGCTTTGTTGGACATTGTGAGTAAGCATTTGACTGTTTTGTTAATGTCTTTACGTTGCAACTACAGATTAGCCAGTCAAAATTGATGATTTCTTGATTTTAGAGTATCCCCCCCCACCGCACAGTTGCCCAAAGGTTAATGATGGAGTTTTGTGAATATGCGTGATTTAAGGGGTATATCTAAAAAGAAACCCTTCTATTGTTATTATGGTTGCTCATGCTTGTTCTCTTTTATGCACTGAGCAGTTCTGCAACAAAGTATTTCCACAGACATCAAAACCATATTCATCAGCTCACAAATCAAACAAGCCAGAATGAAGGAATGGATACATGAGAATCTAGGACACGAAAATCTCGCAATCCACCCTCACCGAAAACTACCCAAGAGAATCATCCTAATGAGGCACGGCGAAAGCCAGGGCAACTTGGACATGTCAGCATACACAAATACACCAGACAATCGAATCCCACTAACTCCTTTAGGCATCAAACAAGCTCACGCCGCAGGCCAAAAGATTCGCAGTGTGATATCAGGAATCAATGAAAAGGTGTACTTCTATGTGTCGCCTTACGAGAGGACGCGGGCGACGTTAAGAGGATTGGGGCGGGCATTTGGGAGGAAAAGGATAATTGGGGTGAGAGAGGAGTGTAGGATAAGGGAGCAGGATTTCGGGAACTTTCAGGTGGAGGAGAGGATGAGGGCTGTGAAGGAGACGAGGGAGAGGTTTGGGAGGTTTTTCTTTCGGTTTCCAGAGGGGGAGTCTGCTGCTGATGTCTTTGATCGGGTTGCCAGTAAGTTTCTCCCTCTAAAATTTCATTTCAGATTTTGGTGTTGTTTATTATTTGATTTTACAGGTTTATCATAGTGATGTGTTCATGTTTATGCTTTTATAAGTGCTAGAATGTCGCAAAAGTAAAATTTTGAAGTGTGAAAATGCCATATGCATTTAGAAGAATTTTTGGTCAATATAACATTATAGTAATTAAAATGCCAGAGTCTTTATTTGTTGTATAACAGGATGCAAACTTTCAATAAAACAGTAATTGGTATCAGTTTCTGTTTGAGATTCCTTTATGCAGCAATCTTATTACTGTACGTGTCATCCTTCTCAGTACTGCCAAGGAGAAGTTATCTTAGTTATGGTAGATTTTAGAATATATGTCATAACTTAGATTCGGAAATTCAGTAAATAAATTGAGAAAGTTACAGAAAATCTTCCTATCATTGATATAATCACAGAAAATCCCCCTATAGTTACATGTTACCCCCACATTTTCAGTTTCTAGTTAGATTCTCATGGCTTTTTTGATGTAATCATCGCATTTTTAATGGGGTTACTTGCACATAGACCCCTTAGTATCATACTTTGGAACTTACTACCCTTCTAGTTTGATTTCGGCTGACAAACCCCCTGGATGAACTTTTTTGACTCTTTTACATGTAGGTGGACTCACAAATTTGACCTAAGGGTAATTTCGGGTTAAAGAGTCGAAAAAATTTCACCCAGGAAGTCTATATGCTAAAATTAAACTACAGCATAAGAAGCTCCGAAGCACGATACTGCAGGGGGTATATAAGCAATTAAGTATTCAGGCTTTAACCCTGGATCTATTTTTTAGGCTTCATGGAGTCTCTATGGAGGGACATCGACCTGAAAAGGCTACACCAAGATGACACCAATGACACTAACCTCATAATAATCTCCCACGGTCTCACTTCCCGCGTGTTCTTAATGAAATGGTTCAAGTGGACAGTAGACCAATTCGAGAGGCTCAACAATCTCGGCAACTGCGAGTTCAGGGTCATGGAGTTGGGTCCCGCAGGAGAGTACTCGCTTGCAATTCATCACACCAAGGAGGAGATGGAGCAGTGGGGATTGTCGCCTGATATGATCGCTGATCAGCAATGGCGAGCAAGCGATCATAGGAACAGAGACTGGAGTGAGCTTTCGTGCTCTTATCTTAGTTCATTTTTTGATGGTCTGCATGATTCAGAGGAGGATACAGATGAAAAGTAGAGTTAGAATGACACTTCTGAGAGTTGTTCCTTGTGATGTATTCTTGTGTTTTGATTGATATCATGGGTAATGTTGCTGATATAACAGATTCAATATTTCAAATATTTATTAAAAAGAACGAATATAGTGCAGCTGATGCTCATTTGGCTTCTATTTGTAAGAGAGCAGATCCTATCAAAACACTCTGCACATGCACACTGTGTGGGACGTTCTGAGGCACAAAGATGGGAAACAGGGGCTTTAAGTGGATTACAACTTAGAAAACGAAGATTGTCGCATAACGAAGATAAACAAACACTTGACGTGCAATGAGAATACGTTTCTAGCAATAAATATTGTAAATCCAACTGTTTCTGACCACTAACCAAACATTTGGATGAATTGGAAACTCGTTTGACAATAAAATGTAAATATCCAAATGACAGTTTTTGAGATTAGTTTCCCATAACAGATATTGCATGCAACATTTTCTGCATACAACAGTTACATTTGCAGCATACATCAAACTTCTAAGATAAATCTGCAGCATCACTTTAACAAAAAAAACGTTGCAAGTCACACTGTTGCAATACAACTTAACAACGCAACCACTACAAACATTTCTTGGAAAACAAACATTTCTATAACATAACAGAACGAAGGGTTTTATTCCTCATAATGCAGAATTAAAGTGTTTTTTGTTCATGACTTATCATTGCGAACATCCACTACATTAATAGTTTAGAGAGTGGAAGAGGGATTGAACTTTATTGAAATACTATTGACGCAGTGACGTTCATCAGTCGGCGTCTTAAATCCCTCGCCTTTGAACACATGGCCAAGGTGCCCATCGCAAGCCGCGCAAGTTATCTCTGTTCTCCTTCCATCAGGATCCGGCTGAAATAAGGGTAAAAAACTCTTTAAAACTCAACAAAATAAAGTCAAAAATAACTAACATGGATTATTTGGAGATTCCAGAAGATAAAGCTCATTCAGAGCGGATATTCCTCTATTTTATTTTACTTATGTAATCTATGATATGTGGGACAATTCCTTCAATAAAAGAAATAGTATTGTTTAATACGCTTGAACTTCATACACATGCCCAGCATCCATACCTGACACTTGCAAATTTGTCAACAGCTATAGACATAGATACATAATACACATTTTTATATGACTCAAAAAATGTACATACATAGTTGCGTTCTCGTGGATATTGGACAATTATAATGTCCAACACGTTTACCCATGCCAGAGTATGACACTCATGGCCATGTCTACTAACCGTAGCTTGTAACCTCGTAACCTCGAAACACAAAATTACTCCTGTCTAACTGTATAAGATCAACATCTAAGTGTCCTAAAACAAGTGTTCATACATTATTACATACCAATATTTAGAACAAATTAAATTGCAATAGATCAGTTCAGTCACAGTCCCCAGCCAGTGAACTGGAATTTGGTCAATTTCAAGGTCTGGATCATAACTAGTGGTTCAATCTCTCCGGCAAAAGAGTATTTGAGAGAAGAAATCTTAAATAACTTGTACCAACATACTACAAAATTTCACCAAAGAATGTTCTCCAAATTAGTTAATGATCATCTAGCTTAACACGTAAGAAAAAGCCTACATCGCCCTTGCATTTCTGCACTTTCTATGCTGAAGTTATGCATGATAGAAGATCCCCTCCCCCCTCCCCCCTCCCCCACCCCCACCCCCACCCCCCCCCACCCCAAAGAAAAAAAAACAAAAAAAGGAAAAAGAAAAAGGGATCGGGCAGTTAAATATGAGTAGATAATTCCAAAATAGATAAGAATTTTAAACTGAGTAGGGAAACCATTCTCATCTGTAAATTCATCTTAGGAGAAGCTCAAGGAAGTAAAAAATATAAACTAGGATGAGAATGCATATACTGATCGAATTATGGCTCCTGGAAAACCCTCAAAGAAAGCAGGCCAACCACATCCAGAGTTGAACTTGGTGGTAGATTTGTAAAGGGGAGTCCCACAACCAGCACAAGCGTATGTTCCATCATTGTAGAATTTGTCATACTCACCGGTGCCTCGGGGCCTGACCAGCATCACCAATGTCAGTAACAACAAAAGATATAAAAGAATATAAACCAAACATTTTATGAAATTACAACCTAAAACGATGAGATTTTTGTATCCTTTTCTATTCCTGGTTGGCATATATAACAAATGTGCTTCTTGACCTGAAAGCTATTTTTGCATGGAAACCTTAAATGGTACATGTGAGTCAGCTAGTGGTAATGCTTTCGATCAAGTATGGCTTTATTCTACGATCCTATTGCTCATTGACATGTGAAATCTAATGGGTGTAGGAGAAGCTAAGGTAAAATGTTGGATATTTGCCATAAAAGTCAGAACTATGACATAACATACATACTGCACTTTCAAATAGACGCCTAAAACTTTAATTTAAAAAAGAGGGAAGCTTTTTGTATCATCAGAGGACAGGTAATGATTTGTTTCAATAGTATACGGTAGTGTAATGTGCCATAATAGCTCAAGATGACAATCGAAATTTGACGGGCATCATACAAAATTTGTGAAAAGCGAATGCATTTGGGAAATTAACATTGATCAAAGAAAGAAAAATGAGGAAAAAAATGCACAAAGATAATACACAAAGGAACCATACTGACTGTTTTAAATGAATAATGAAAGATCCTCTTTTTGCAGAACCAAGTCTGCAACTGGAGCTATGAGATGTCAATTCCCGGACAAAATGAGGCGATATATCTTTGCAATAAAAGTTTCCTAGTCTTATGAAGTTGGCTTTGGAGGAGAAACTGGCAACGATCAAGTACTTAGGCAATTTGGAAGGACCATAAAGAACTCTTAAGCATCAGCTCATTAAAGATAATGATGTTAGGTGCAAAAAAAGCTGAAATGATTATTCTTTTATAGGCGTGAAAACCGAATAATGGTGACAATCTACAAAAATCTTGAAAAATCTAAAATAAAAGATATTCATACGATTCCGTTCTCATAGGTTTCTTTGTCATGGCTTAAATGTGCCTCACTAGTGGGAAACATTCACAAAAGACAAAACCATAAAATGCCTTGCACATTAAAGAGTTTTTTTTTTAATCTTGCCTACAAGTTACACCATCTTAAGCTGAGATGTTCAATCAAGATACCAATTACGCATGGCAGAGTTTTTTTTAAGTGTTTCGATAATAAAATGGTTTTTCCACCAAAGTTAATAGTTAGAAGTTTTCTGGTTAGTCCATTCAATTTGATCTATCTACCGAATGGCACAACTAGCACTGGTATATATTATATATTCATCAAGACAATGCCCACAAAACCTAGCATGGCAGCAAACTATAGTTCAGTGCATATCTTACGTGGACAAATTTTCAAAACAAACCCTTTTTGAAACTTATTTTTTAAAAACGACATGTTTCAACTTTAATTACCTAAACCGACCTAGTTTCAATATCAGGGCTGGAACTGGGTCTGTTTTGGCGAAAAAAGTTCCCAAACTTCACGGGAGTTAGAAGTCCCGTGAAGTTGTTTTACATAACGTGAAGTTTTGTAAAAAACTTCACAGGAAGTTTTGTTATGTAAAAAATTTTACGGGACGTGAAGTTTGGGAACATTTTCGCCAAAACCGACCCAGTTTCAGTCCTGAGGCTGAAACTAGGTCGGTTTTGGTAATTAAAGTTGAAACAGGTCGTTTTTGGGGAATATTTTTGCAAAAGAATTGGTTTTGAAAATTTGTCCTATCTTACATACACATACAGTTCTTCGAAAGACCAAGCAAAGGAACACGAATCAAAAAATGTCATGCACATATGCAACACTTCATCTGTACCTCCTCCCATGTTCATTTTGCACTGCACAACTATGTAGAACCTTCATAGTCCAAATTTAACCAAGTCTTTAACGAGAAGCACATATCATAATCACACGTTTGAAACAAACCCGAATTCATTCCATACAGCCATCACAAATTTTGAACCCAGAATATACTCGTCCCCATAAAAAATCCAACGTTAACAGAAGAAATCGATTTTGAGCAATCTTATTTTCGAACAATCAATCTCTTTGAGCAAAAAATTTCGACAACAACTGTCAAGTTTCTAGAAGTGGGTGTTTTACGGTTTGATTGCAACAAATCTAATTCGATTATATATAGAATAATTTCAAAAAAAATTTACAGTAAATCATGAGAAAGATTGATGAAAAAGGACAAGTATTGCAAATGGGTCTTACTCAGTTCCTTTCTCTCTGAGGATCCTGAATTGCTCAGGGGAGAGGACAGCCCTCCAATCTTCTTCAGATTTTTTGACTTGCCCAGACGAACCCATGAATTTTTCTAATCTTATGTTGCTATAACTTTATGGCTACAGAGAATTTATTGAAATTCTCATCAGAGAAGGGGGGAAAAGTAAATTGTTGTTGGTATTTTTTTTGTTTGTTTAAATGGATTGAACGTGGCCTGGAAGTTCGGCCTTTGGGGAGAGTTCAATGAACTGGGCCTGAGTTTGTTTGTTCATACACAGTGAGATGCTTAGGGTCCGTTTAGTCGGAAATAGGACAAATTTTTAAAACCAATCTATTTAGAAATTTAATTATAAAAAATGATCTATTTATAACTTAATTATCAAAATCTATCCAGTTTGAGCAAGTTGGTTGAAACTGGGTCGATTTTGATAAAAAAAATTAAGAAATTGCTAAGCAATGTAGTTAACTTCACCCAAACTTCACGGGACTTGAAGTTCCGTGAAGCTTAAACTTCAAAGGACTTCAAGTCTCGTGGAGTTTGACAGCACCTATAAAAGGCCCACTCACGCACAGAACCCCACTCACGCGCGACCTGTTCCCACCCATGCGACCAACCCGACCCTCTTCTCCTTCGTTCCCAAGACCCTAGCCCCTTTCTCCCACGCCCCCACCGCCATCGCCGCCGCCGACCCTATCGCCGCCACCGTCGTCGACCCTATCGCCGTCCCGTTAGCTTTTCATCACTGCCATTGATTGATATTGCCGCCGTCACTGCCAGAGTTCACCGGAAATTAGTGCATCGATAAATTTTAGGTAAAATCTTTTTAAAAAAATTCTCCTAATTTTTTTTATATATTCTCACTATTTCATGCTGATTACTTGTATAAATTTAGATTTTGAAATAAATTTTGAATAATTTATGAATTTTGTGAAGAAAAATTAAATAATTTTGTGTATGAAGTTGGAGGGGAAATTATCAAAAATTGTAAAAGTTAGTGTTATTATAAAGGTTTGACATTTGGTTAAAATTATGGATGTCTAAAATCGATATTAGAGGATTTAATGGTAAATAACATTTTTTTATGTTTTTCGTGAAATATTGATATTAAATTTTTTACTCTTCAGAGGTAACGATGAAAGATCGAATCGTAATTCTTTGTTCATATGATGGAAAGATTAATTATCTCGAGAATAATATGTCTGTGTATGAATGAGGTGTGACGAAGTTGTTGTTTATACCAAAATCATGTACTTTCGATGAATTGCTTAATGACTTACACAAACTTACATTAACCAATTCACGTGAGTATCACCTCAATGTTATTTGCAATTATCATGTTATATGGAATAGAACAAGCGGCATTCAAATCTCGAGTGACTACTATATGAGTCTTATTGGAATATTGCATGGTGAGAAGTGTTTGGTGGAATTATTTATTGAAAAGCATCACAAAAATTTGGGCAAATTGGTGAATCATGATAGAGTATACTCTCGCATGTTGGAGAACCTTGAAGTTGACTCCGCCGATTTTTTATCGCCGCAACAAGATGTAACATGGACACAGTTATAATACTTGAGTGGTCCTTCGCTTGTGGGCAGTTCAAATGCCTTCGATGATTGCGCTCCCCATCAAGATCTAATGCCTTTCACATGAGTGGCGATAGAAGATGATAATGCAAGTGTCGATTCCGAGGATGCTGATGAAGATGATGGCTTACAAATCAATAGCATGACGTATTTGATAGATCGTTATGAAGGGGAATATATTGACGGATGTTACTCTAACAATGAGTATGTTGTGTTAGAGGATCCGCCGCCCGATGAACTGCATGGAGAAGAATGGATTGACAACTTTACGATGGAAAGTATTCCTATCGTTACTAATGTAGTTGATGATACACAAGGCGATGACTTCTCATTCAAAAAGGGCGATCTATTGGAAAGTAAGAAGAAATTAATTCATGCGCTTTCTTTTGCGGGCCATCCAAAAAAATGTCAAGTTTAGGCAGACAAAAAGCAATGCAACAAGCTATAATGTAGTTTGTTTTTACCATAAAGATGGAAAAGAAGAAGATAATGGTGGGCACCATGACGGTAATGTAAAATATCTTTGGAAGCTTAATTCACACTTGTGTGTATGAGTAGGCGGGCAATTTACAATCACACACTACAACAGACTGCACACATGTAGCAATCCTTGATTAGAGATGAATTATAAGCATGTGTCCGCCTCTATCATATATCGATTGATTATGCTTAAACTAAGGGAGGATCTTGATCTAAGGCCAAAGGATATTCGTCTTTTAGTGCATAAAGTGATCAACTTGGATGTATCATACATTAAGTGTTAGAATGCTCGGAGGAAGGCGATGATAAAAGCATTCGGAGATTAGGAAAAATCTTATGAGATCTTACAACATTATCTTGAAGCACTCACAAGAGAAAATCCGGGACAGTGTATGAAGTATCACTAGACCCTGTTGATGACGGAGATAGACGGTTCACAAGTGTATTTTGGGTATTTAGGCTTGTATTGAGGGTCGTCTTCTTCTTAGCATTAACGACAACCACTTGTACGATAAATGTAAAGGCGTTTTGCTTGTTGCAATCAGAGTAGACGTAGATGGCGTGCGGTTTATTTCTTTTGGCGTTTGCAGTGGTTGATGTTGAAAACATGGAGAATTGCGCATGGTTTTTTGCATGCATTAGATATCATATCCCTAGTGTGGGAATGTGGTCAATTACATTCATTCATATCTGATAGGATAAAATGAATTCTAATAGCACTCCAACGATATTTTTCGTCGCCACTCCAACATCGCTATTGCTTATAACATATTAGCGATAATTTCAAGAGGAAGCATTGACAAGTGAAGCTTCAAGATCTTCTTTGGCAAGCTGACTGTGTAACGGAAAAACTTCAAGAGGAAGCATAGACAAGTGCAGCTTCAAGATCTTCTTTGGCAAGCATTAGATATCACATCCCTATTGCTTACGACATATTAGGGTCCGAACAATGTTGATAAGTGGGCTTTATGTGAAGATGACAGGAAACGGTTTTGTATGATGACCACCAGCGCTTTTAAGAGTTTTAATGGTGTGCTTAGGGGAGCATGCAGTATGCCAATACAGTCACTAGTTATAAAAATATTTTACATACTTAATAAATTCTTTCTCAGACGACGCACACTTGGTGCAAATAACTCGTTAGAGCTGGCGCTGAAGGTTGAAGACATATTAGCGGATCGGATTGTGCAGGCTCAATCATTTCGTGTCGTAAGATACAATTTTAATGAATGTGATGTTATTGAGGGAATATCACATAGAAAAAGTCGCTCTTATAAAGTTAATATGCTAGTGGATCACACTTGTACATACACTTGCAATTTACCACAATTACAATGGCTTCATTGTTCTCATGTTGTTACGGCTTGCTCGGATCTACAGGGTAGTGTGAGGATTTCACATTATACATTCGCCGCAAATTGATATTCAACTTACAACTATCAACAAACATACAAAGAGTATTTTTGGCCACCATATGATAGTCGACATTAGTCACAAGGCGGGCCATAAATATTACCTCATTTGTATAAAAGATCAACCGTGCGACCTTATTCTGTATGAATTAGAAATAATATGGATGACGGTCGAGAAGGAATTAGGAGGAAAAATAAATGTAGTAGATGCGATCAACCATGCCACAACAAAAGCAGTTGTCCAATTAGGCTTAGGCGTTGATTATCCGGTGACAGTTGTATGGAATATATCGTTTATGGTTTTTGTAATATATAACCTTTTATTTTTAACCCTTGTTCCCATGTGACAATCATTTTTGTAATATATAACCTTTTAATTATAATCCTTGTTCCCATTTGATAATCGTTTTGTAATATATAACATTTTTCTTTGAATCTTGAATCTTGAATATGTAAAATACATTTGATTAAGTCTTTCAACTGGAAAATCTAATATATTGTATTTTAATCTCAGAGATATCCATTATGGATCCGGGACCGATGCAGACCGACGTATTATACCTTCAGACAGATCATCGTTCACACAAGATTGGCTTGAGACAGGTAAAAAAATGTTTTATATCTATTTCTTAAATATTGCGCTAGTCTTAATTTTTATCAATAAATATTATCATTTTTGATTAATTTGTAGCCCGTACCAGTGATCACCATAGTGGATCATTCCCAGAGTCACTCGGGCTAGGAGATGGAGGATGAGCGAGTAATATAGTTGGTAGCTCAAGCCGGTATAGGAGTGTTCCTCGGTGAGGTATATTAGGCTTGATTGGGCCCTTATCAGTGTACTTAGGGAAAATTTGCAAAATAATCTATTTTTGCTAATTATTTAGCAAAATAGACCGTTTTGCTAAATAATTAGTAAAATAGACCTCTTTTTGGCTAACAGGCCAAAAAGAGGTCTATTTTACAAAACAGCTCAGAAAACATACGGGACTAGTAGTCCCGTATGTTTTCTGTGTTCATCTCAATATTTTGTGAAATTTTTTAAGTTCACTAATCCGTGATTAAAACATACGGGACTATTAGTCCTGTATGTTTTCTGAGTTGTTTTGTAAAATAGACATTTTTTTGGCCTGTTGGCCAAAAAGAGGTCTATTTTACTAATTATTTAGCAAAACGGTCTATTTTGCTAAATAATTAGCAAAAACGGACTATTTTGCAAATTTTCCCGTGTACTTATTGAGAGGTGGAGACCGGAGACCAACACCTTTCATATGCATATAGGGAGTGTATGATTACACTTCACGACGTAACCATCATACTTGGGCTTCACATCGATGGCCCGGTTGTTACGGGCACCAATGACCACAATTAGTCTGAAGTATGTGAAAGGCTTCTTGGGCAGGTTCCCAATTTGAGGAGTAGTGCGATGAAGCTATATTGGTTTCGATCGACATTTATGGGCAATATACCAGTCGATGCCACATATGAGACAATTCAGCATCACGCCCTTGCTTACACACTACACATGATAGGGTGCATGTTATTTCCTGATGCGAGCAAGAGTCTTGTACATGCACAATGGTTGCAATTGCTAGAGGATTTTTATGTATGCGATACTCTATCATGGGGTATTGCGGTCTTGGTATACCTTTATAGAGAACTAGGCAGAGTGTCCTTGATGCAGAATAAAGAATTCAAGGGATGCATAACATTAATACATGTATAATTATGCATAAATTTTATTCATATTGACAATCATTCTCATATATTCTTTATGCATAAATTAATACAGGTTTGGTCATGATAGCACGTTCATATTGGATGACCTACTTTACATGTGCACCGTGATTTACAGGACCAGTTTCCTTTGGGATGCATGTATAATTTTGCATAAATTTTATTCATATCGAATTTTTTCTCATATATTCTTTATGCCAAATAGGTATAACGTGAAGTACTGTAAATACAAAACAGCGACTAGACATATAGAATTTTATCGAAATGAGATTGATGGCCTCCAACACCAATAGGTAAATATAAAACTCAATTCATTATGAATATTTTAATTTTGTTGTAGATACTGATAAAAGTTTTTTTTAAATTTCAGTTCAAGTGGACAACCTATCATCTGCCTGATCTCGATATGCATGCTCTTGCACCTATCTGTCGAGACGGTGCTGCTTTGTGGAGAACTAGAGTCCCGTTGATATGTTGGGAGATTGTCAAGATGCATGTCCTAGATCGTGCGTTGTGGAAATTTCTTCTCTTTTAGCATGTGTCAGATCCTGTTAAGCAAATCGATCGTAGGCGATGGATGACATCGCATCATACGGACTGGGTCGTATTCCGTGTGGCATACAAAGACAGGTGGAATAACAGATGGAATTTCATACATGATGAGAGAATTCCATCTGAGAGTTATACCAAGTACATGCGTTGGTATTGGAATATCACATGCAGATGGATAGGACGCGACCCACAGCCAGCAGCTGGATATGTACCACGCCCATTGACGGATAGTTACATCCCTAGTGCCATGATCGAGAGATATTATGTAAGTTTTTAAACTAAATTTAAATAGCAATTCTTTTTTTATTAAGATATTATTTGTTAAGTTGTGTATATATTGATTAACTCACAGATCAATACTTTTGATGAAATTGAGGCTGATATAAATGAGCATATTACTGAGATTCATGATCCAACAGTCTTAGATATCTTCAACGGTATCAGACAGAGAATAGCGAGTGTGTTCTATAAAAATCATGTCGACGAGTTTGAAGGTCGTCAGGACAGGTCACACAAATTTGGTGAAGTGTACACGTGACGATGTAGGATAGGTCAAACGATGGCACGTGACGATGGAGCCGGCACTTTTCATAGCATAACACATGTTGATGGAGTTGGCATTTCTCAGCCTCATACACAACCAGATACTCAAATCATCGAGGCTTAGCAGCATGAACAGAGGGGGTGTGGATGGGGGGGGGGGGAGGGGAATAGTGAGGGGAAGGGGTAAGAGAGGGAGAGGAAGAAGAGAACTTTTGGGATGTATGTGATTTTTTTGTTCAAATTTGTTACTTTTGTGAATTTCAATAACGATATGGTTAGATTGTTCAAATTTGTTACTTTTGTGGATTGATTATTGTTTATACATATGATTTTTGTGAATATTATTTGGTTCATGTATATTATTGTGAATGAGGCGGAAATTTCATGTATATTATTGCAAAATTGTTGGGAAATTATTTTTATGTATATTGTTGGGAAATTGAGTGTCTATTGTTGGGAAATATGTTTGTATATTGTTGGGAAATTATTTTCGTGTGTATATTGTATATTGTGCATGTTTTTAAAACCTGAAACTCCACTGGACTTCAAGTCCCCGTGGAGTTGTAGGAAGAATTTCTAGAGAGCGTTGCTCTCTGGAAATTCCAACTAAAGTCCCGTGATGTTTTGTACATAACAAAACTTTACGAGACTTGAAGTCCCATAAAGTTTTATTATATACAAAATATCACGGGACTTCAAGTCCCGTGAAGTTTTGTTTTATACAAAACATCAACTCCCGTGATGTTTTCCTTCTCTTAATCCCCTTACTTTTATAAATAACAATGCGCTTAAACTTCATGAGACTTGAAGTCCCGTGAACTTTCGTAAATTATTTCGTCAAAATCGACCCAATTTCAGCCATAATTAAATTCGAAAGGGGTCGATTTTTGCAATTAAGTTTCTAAATGGGTTGGTTTTAAAAATTTGTCCTTGGAAATATTGTAAGTGATATTTTGTTTTGTTTGTTTCACACATTTTTACAAATAATAGAAATAGTACTTCTTCTACTTCATTTATTTTTGGTTGTTTGGATAGCAATTAAAATATTGTTATGAAATTACTAATATATGGTTTAAATGTAATGAGATTACCTCTCTTCATTATACTTTAATAATTATTATGACACTCTAACAAATATTATAGCATTTTAGATTGAATTATGATGATTGAGAATACTTTGCAGTGCGTTAATATGAATTATCAATTTGAAAATAGCTTAAAGTCGAAAATAGCATGGATGTTTTTTATGTATGAAACCTTTTAGAAGTTCCTAGGTTCAAAAACAAATTAGATTAAAAGAATGAGGCTAAACTAAAAAAATTGAAATGAACATGATTCCTTAATTAAGATGTGTTATGTGCAAAAGAATAGTTAAGTAAGGGGCTGTTCGTTTCGTAATTTTTTTTGGGAAATCAAAGAATAGGAAACATATTTCCTATAATAATTATTTTGAGGTTGTTTGGTTGGTTTAAAAAAGAAGGACATTATAGAATAGGAGATGAAATAAGATGAGTTGTCACCTTATTATTGGATGATGTGAGTGATTTTTTTTAAAAAAAATTGTTTTGAGGTTGTTTGGTTGGTTAAAAAAAAGGAAATGAATTGGAGATATATTATTGGATGATGTTTTGAGGTTGTTTGTGTTTGGTTCGTTTTTAAAAATAAGAAAATAGATGAGATGAGATGAGTTGGAGGTATATTATTGGATGATGTGACACATACTTAAGGAAATCAATTTCTT
>BQKN01036482.1:1696-16274 GCA_022839385.1 Asparagus kiusianus
CTCTTCAATGCTGGAAGATAGAATATAAAATTCTTCCTCTCCCATTTCCCCCTGTCTTTGTTTTCAGAAAAGACAAGGGTGAAGTCAACGCCTAACACGCGTTGCCGGGTGGTCTATTCCCGTGAGAAAGACGAAGCCTATGTATTCAAAATCATAGCACTCTTCCCCCTGTCTTTGCTTTCAGAAAAGTCAAGGATGAAGTCAACGCCTAACACGCGTTGTCGGGTAGTCTTTCCCGTGAGAAAGACGAAGACTATGTATTCAAAAGCATAGCACTTTTTCCCCTGTCTTTGCTTTCAGAAAAGACAGGGATGAAGTCAACGCCTAACACGCGTTGCCGGGTAGTCTATTCCCGTGAGAAAGACAAAGCCTATGTATTTAAAATCATAGCACTAAGCCCAAGAAAAGCAATTTTCTTGGCACAACGTTACATGCGGAACGGATTTAGACAATTCGCATGCTAGCCCGATTCAAACGGTAATCGGTAAAGGCATGTCAAACCCGTTGAAGGCTGGGGGTTTGCCAATAATCCCAAAGTCTATACCTAACACGTATTGCCGATTTAAAATCTTTCGCCGATTGAAAAAAGTTACCAGGGTCTAAACCTGGGGAATTTTATCCCGAAGCCTAAGGAGGGATAAGTCTATACCTAACACGTATAGCCGGTTTAAAATCTTTCGCCGATAGAAAAAAGTTACCAGGGTCTAAACATGGGGAATTTTATCCCGAAGCCTAAGAAGGGATAAGTCATCGCCTAATACGCTGTGCAGGGTGCCCTTTTCCCTATAAAAATGGTGAAGTCTATGTATTTAAAGTCATAGCAGTGAGGGCTGGGGGTGTACCAAAACATCCTATGAAAAAAGCAAATACGGAGTCTACAGTAGTAGATCAAGCCAGAAGCATACAACAACAAGTTCGTTAGCCCGAAGGCAACTGACGGCTAAGAATATCAGACTCCAAGCTAGAAACCCTGTCTACGTAGCTCTGCTCAAGTTCCGCCTGCAGGCTAGCCCGGACAGAATCTTCAGAACCGCTCAAGACCTCCGCGGCTTCACTTTGCAGCTTCATCAATCCCTCCTGTGTTGATCCCAGCTTATCAAGCGTCCATTCACGGGAACACTCTAATCCAGCCAAGTCCTCGGCGATAAGAGTAGCAGACTCCTCGGCACGCCTCAAAGCATCCTTCAGCCTAGCTATCTCTTCACGAGTGGAATCCAAGGAGCTGAGTATCTCAGCTCTGCCGGCATCTTTCTTCGCCAGGTTAGCCATCAGCTGCGCAACAGAATGCTCACGTGACCGAAGCTCGCTGCCAATGGAAGATCTCAAGTCACGCCACTGCATCAGCCTGTCCTCCATTTGAGAGGATACAAAGGAGGAAGCTCCACCAGCCTTCAAATCCCTCAACTCCCGAATCTCTGACTCCAGAACAGTGAATTCGGTAGTAAAAGAGTCGGCCAACTCGGGATATCCTTCCTCTCTGATCATCGTCATGTAGCGAGAGAAGGAACGCCCGAACTGATCGAAACGATATCCTCGATGAAGAAGTTTATCGATCATACCGTTGAAAAAGACAGTAAAAAGGGCGAGGTCGGTACGAAAAATGTCTCTCTCAGGATCGGTATTGGCCAAAAGGATGCGGACACGCTCGTATAGGGATGATCGAGATCCTACAAACAACAATATAAAAGTTAAGGGATTATCGAGTACGATAAGGAAATGCAAAGGAAAATTTTGAGCATACCCATGCCGACGGAGGTTCCCTCAGGTTGAGGTCTGACAGACTCCAGGATAACGGCAGGGGTAGGCATGGAGGGTATGTCAACCCTTGCAGGCAGATCGGTAGTACCTTCCAACTATGGCAGGGGAACCCCGCCCTCACGAAAGCTATCAGCTCCAGTAACCGTAGTAGCATCAGGCTCAATGCTTGGTCCTACAGTTACACTTCTCCATTAGTCAAAATGGAAAGTGGGGTAACAAGAAGAAAGAAAATAAAAGGAATCAGAGGTGCACCTGTGAATGAATCACTCCCAAAGAGTGGTCTCACAGTCCCTCTGGAAGTTTGCTCAGCCAGCATATCGGATAATAACTCGGCGTCGGGTTTTGAGAAACTTGGCACAAGAGCACACCCCTGTTCTTCGAAACCTACGCCGTGAAAGACTCCTTCCCCAGCTGGCTTTTCCATCGCAATATCTACAGGGTAACCCAGATGTTGGAGATATGTACCAGAAGATAAAGACGAAAGGAAAAGCTTTGCAATACCTGCCGCGGAAGAAGAAGACCCTCTTTCCCCGTGAAAGGCATCATCGGAGGCAGGTATACCTGAGTATCGACCGGTGGGCTCAACACCGTCTATTTGCTCAAGTTCAATATTTAGATCGATACCCAGGGAGCCGTCATGAAGGGCGTCGCACATTTGTTGCATGAAGCAGTCCATATTATCAGACCCAGGGAATACCGGATCTGGTGGAAGCTCGCCCTCTTCAAAGAATCTTGAAGCTCCATCGGCAATGTCGCCTAAATCCACTCCAGAAGGACGCTGGCCTACGGGTGGTTTGTGAGCAATCTTCTTCCTTTTCGAAGTACCAACTCTCCTGGAACCAACGGGTTGGTCTCGCCCGGGTTGGTCACACGTCTCAACGTGTATAGGAAATGGGTCGTTGGGTCCCGAGCTCGTATAGCAAGCAGCGAGCGACGCATCAACTGCTCTACCTGAAATGATAATGGTCATCAAGTGAGCGAGAATCTTTCATTAATACCAATTAACAAGGAAAGTCAAGGGCATGACAAACCTGCATCAAGTTCTTCTTGGTCGGTGTCTACGCCCCCATACTCCTCCTCAAAAGTCTCGTCGTCATCAGCTTTGCTGGGAAAAGAAGATTGGGCAGGCCTCTTCCCCTGCTTCCGGGCAAGCTCAGCCTGGCAAGCAACCTTCATAGCAGCCTGAACCAAGTATTCGAACTGTAATTCTGAAAGACTCCTCACTTCTACAGACTCATGGGCAGAGAGGAACCATTTGCAGCTGAGGAAGGTAATCATCGGCTTGCGCTTATACGAGGGGAGAGCAAAATGGGCTCCGGTGCAGTCCACCATAGTCCACAGCCATGCTCGAATGCCATCGATAAGTCCTCCCTCAACCCTCAAACTACGGCTGGGATTCCCAACATATAGTTGGTCATAGCCGAACTGACGAGCAAAACGGCAAGGGAGATAAGGCTCTATATGGCACCGATTCTTCACCCGGAGAACAAGATATCCGACACGGATATTCACCAGCCAACGGAAGCAACCGATGTCAAGAATAGTCCGGTCACTCCTGGGTTTCTCCTCGTCGACCAGCATGTCGCCATAGCGACCCAAGAAGTGAGGAAAGCATTTGAAGAATTCCCAACTCTTGCGAACTTGGAGTTCTTGCTGCACATCACTGAATTTCTTTCCAAGCCACTTGCTCCTCTCCAACATCTGAATGAAAGGAACAGGAACGTCGACGGCACTGGGCGCCGACATCAGGTCAGGGCGGTGAAGAACGAGCCACGCCATCAGATATGCGTAGGGAAGCTCGACCTTAGGACACACAAGCTCGGTAGACGGTTCAGAACCCGCCTGGGTAAAACAGTTGACCACACTCCTGAGCCCGCAATGGATGCTGGCAACCATCGCTGGGAGCAGAGAAAGCTCCCTCCCGTAAGCTAGCTGAACTACGGGGAAGAGCACCTCAAGAGGGAAAGCATCTGAAGCCTGGTACGGAACAACGCACTTCTTCAACCAGAGCGCAAGATAGCCTGCCAGCAGGGACCGAGGCTCGATAGACTTCCATGCGCAACGGAGAAACGAACGAAACTTGGTTCCCATAGGAAAAGCTCCCTCAGCACTGGCGAGAGTATAAGAATGAGTCTCATTCTTCTCCATCAGCTCATTGATAGCAGAAGGGGTCAATATGTCTAACTCACGTAGAGGCTCTCCGGAATCACTCTCCAAATTAGGAAACAAGTAGAGAGCAAACTGCTTCAAGCTGATCCTCCTCTTCGTCTTCACTGGAGGAGAAGTCTGGAGCAAAGAGGTATGATAGTGGCACGTGAGGTCCCAGAGGGTACCATACATATCGGGAGTATCTTTCTTCAACAAATCCAACTGCTGGTTAGAAGGAAAGTACTCCTGATACGGGCAATCCCCCATCGGAAGCCCGGAAACCTGATGCATCTCAAGTAGAGCCAACCCTAGCTCTCCGCCACTGGTCAAGAATGTGTTGCTATCAGGCATATATGTCTCTAGCAATGCCAAGAAGTGGCGGCAGCTGACTGGGAGTCCGTGCATGGTAGCTCGTATGGGCATATACAACCCACTGGCCTTCAAGTCCCTCTCCCATCGCCCCAAGACGTAACTGGTCAAGCGGGTCCACTACCCCTTGGCTAGTGAGGAAACCCAACCGTAGCACCTGTATTCTGGGTGAGATAACCGTCTTCCAAGCTGAGCCAGACGATTCCTCACGGTAGGAGCAGCTACCGATACCTCGCCTGGAGGTGCGGTGTCAAGGCCCATGATCCCTGGTCGAAGACCACAGATAGAATGATACCCGATGGAACCAGCACTCTTATGATGAGAGACGTATCCGCACTGGACGCTGTCGGCATCATCAGTGAGACGCCAAGACGTACGTCGCTCCACAGCCTGTCTCTCCAAATGGGTAAAAGAACATTGGCGAGGGATGGAGGGAATGTATAAAAGAGCTCCTTCATCGAGGGTCAACCAGTGCTCCTCAGGAAGAGTCAAGGCAGCGGGGTCCTCGGTATGATCTCCAAACAGGAAGCCAGGCTTCTTTAAAGCCTGAGTAGAGATAGCATCCGCGATAAAGGGAGCATCTGTGATGAGTTGGCGTAAACAATGACGCCCTCCTTCCCGTATCAAGCGACGTGACTCATCGGAACGATCCCTGTCGAACTGAGGTAGGGGATCGATGATCTGCTTGGCGGAAGCCGAGGAGAAGACTTCCCTACTACAACTGGTAGGGACATGATGAGGAAGGCTACCCCCAGGAAACTCAACTGCAACAAAGCAGAGATGGAGTTAGAAAACCCAGCCTATGAAGATAAAATAAGCTCATTCACGGGATTATTGGAGAGACGATCTTGAGTGTCCTACACCGGGAGATCGGTATGCATCATCACGTAGATAACGTGATAACACACACACACCGACCCCTGAAGTGCAAGACAATACGGGATCGCCCCAATATATCCGAAAACTTAAATTGGCTAAGCAAAACAAGTCCGAAACCTTAACCCCCGCGAGAGGGGTGTTGGTTCTTCCTTCATTACCCGCGAGAGGTCAATCGGGGATACAGGAAATGTAAATTCTCACCCCCGAAGAAAGAGGCTGCTGAAGAAGCCACCACGGGAGCCTCTTCCTCGCTGTGCTGTGAGTGGGAGCGACTCCTGGGAGGCCGAGAGCGACGCGGAGACATCACAAGTCTGCAATAAAAGCAATGCGTCAGGTACAATATAAGTCACGAAATATTAAAAAGGGGAAATTAAGCACTTGAACTGGAAATCCTATAAACAAATAGGATTTCATGGTTAAAGTCTAATTAAACCTACAAATTTCATGCCCGCGAAACGATAATTGCCGTTTTCGCGGTGAATTTTGGTGAAATATCCAAAATACCCCCCCCCGTGTTCAAGGCCCAAAGTCGGGTCAAGGACACGCGTGATTAGGGTCATGATCATCATAATCGGTCATATAGCATCCCAGTTCCCCGCAATTTTGGTTAAATTTTGCAAATAAACCCTTTTGCCAAATTTAGCCAATTTTGCACAAAAGCCCCTCCACAAATTTCGGTTTAGTTCCCACGTACCTTTACCAAAACTTTGGTTATTGGCTTATGGTCTAAACTCCTTAGATTTCAGCCCCAAATTCGTGTCTTGATCGACCGGCGGTCCACGGATATCAACATCCCCGTCACAGGCTAAAGACCCACGCAAGCGAGACCGCACCAAAACGGGATCTCGTGTTTATTTTTGATAAAGTTGTAATATTTTGTTTTCATTTAATTCTGTTGTAACGATTGAAGTTGTAACAGATCTCAAAAGCAATGAAAACAGCGACTTTTCCCGAAAACAAGCTGGCGACCACAGTGGGAGCTAACGATCTCGCCGCCGAGATCGTCGTGACGCAACCGGCTTTCAAGATCCGGGTGAATGAAGAGATCGAATACGAGTTCGATCAGCAGAAGTTCGAAGAGTACCTCTCATCCTCCTCCTCCAGATCCGCCTCTCCAAGCAGGCACGGGAAGACTCCATCTCCCCGAAGGGCTCGCGGGATCTCCAGCTCTAATATCCAAGATCCCATCGCCGTTGCTACCTCCGCACCACGCAACGCCCCTGCGTCGTTCAGCGTGGTCGAGGTCACAACTCCAGCTCTCCCTCCCGCAACAAAGGTGACGGTTGAAGTTGCTCCAACCATGTCAAAGAGGGCGCGCCAAAGACGACGTCATAACCTCGCTCGTCAGACGGCCAAGGCTTTGGAGCCGATGGACGGGATCCGTTACAACATGGATCTGAAAGCCAGGCAGCGCCAAGAGCAGCAACAGCGAACAATTAACTCCTCCTCTAAAGCGGAGACAAGTGAATGGATCCGTGTCAAGAGGACGCGCTCTACTCTCGAAGAGCGAATCAAGAAACGCCGCACTTTGCTTGCGCATGCGCAACTCCTTCTGCAGGAAACGAAGGAGATGCAGAAAGAAGAGGCGGTCAAAAAGCCGTCCACACACAAATAGGCTTGGATGCCAAAGCCAAAAGCAGCACCTAAGGCGGAAGGGGACAAGATTGTCATCCGGCCTACTTCAAATCCAGATCCCATTCTTGCATCGGAGTTCAGCAAGAATGTGGATCACACAAGAGCCAGAATCCCTTTGAAGGGTCGCCTCGGTCCTTTACCGGAAAACCGAGGTAAAGTACCCGTCAAAGAGCGATTGGGACCATTGAAAGGTCCCCAAATGACAACTCAGACTGGGGGTGATATCAATCCCCCCAAGAAAGATGAAAAAAAGAAAGCTTCTGTGGCCGACCACATCGGATTACGGGTCGAAGTACAAGAGCCCGTTAAGTTTTCACGCTCACAAAAGCGTAAACTTGAACGCGCGACTCTTGAAAACGCTAACAAAGAGTCGTATCCCCAGAGGGAAACACAATCGTCTGATGATGATGGTGTTATACCTGGGAGATCACACCAACACTCTGTAGGTGGCTCCAGTTATCAAACTGATGAGTTGTACTACAGAGCTGGGGGTGCGAATAAGTTTCGAAAGAGATACGCTCAAACACGGAGTCTCATTGCCCGTGTGCCAACATCATTAAGGCGGTGTTGTCAGAGTGCTGCTGTCCTCGAACCTCAAAGAGAGTCTCGGTGTTCGAGAGAATCTTCAAGCCAAGGCATTTCCGACAAAGAAGAACGGTGATTAAAGACGGAGAAATTCCGAGGGTCACCGCTAACATGACCAGAAAAGGGACATCGGCACAGGATGATCTCGAGTCGATTCCAGAGCTATCTCAACGTGTAACTCGTCTGCAGTCCGGAGCCATCATTCGAGCAACGTATGGCAGGGTTCGGACAAGATTACCTTCAGGAGACGAGGAATCCGATGCTGGCTCGGCGGTCGCATCTGACAATACCGTATCCAGCGAAGGACATCCTCATGAATCACTTATGATCAGCACCGAGCAAATAACCAAGATCATTGAGGATGCTCTAGCTAAGCAAAAAGAAACATTCCAAGTCGACATGGAAATGGCTATGCAAGAGATGAGACAAGTGCATGATCAACAAATCCAAGCTTTGTCAAATCGGCTAGCTGAATCCAGCCGTCGCAACCATGCTAACCAAGCAGGTAGTGATTCAGAGGTGGATGAACGTCTCAATGCTGAGAACCCTCTCCTAAACCAGAACACTGGGGGTGGTCCCATTGAGGGCAATAATACCGGGGGTGGACCCACCAAAGATGATGATGCTGGGGGTGGCCGCATAATTCCTCTCAAAAATTATCCAAAGAAGAATACAGATGGGGATGAAAGGATGAAGGATCTCGAGAGCAAAATTAACACATTAATGTCTGCTCGAGAGGTAAAGAAGACCGGAATTCCTTATCCTTACCCGAAAGAGTGGGACTCGATTCCGTATCCGGCGAAGTTCAACCTAATCAATTTCACTCCATTCGACGGGAGGGGTTCGCCTACTCAGCATCTAATTTACTTCAAGTCCCACTTGAGCACGATCTCAGGCAATGAAGCCTTGATGGTTCGGTCATTCGTCGGCACCCTTCGCGGGCCTGCCTTCGATTGGTATCGACGTCTTAAATTTGGAAGCATTAACAGCTGGGAGGACTTGGAGAGCATGTTCCTCACTCATTTCTTTGATGATGATGACGAAGTGTCGGTCAGGACACTCTTCGATGAGAAACAAAGAAACGGAGAGTCGGTGGATACCTTCATCAAACGCTTCCGCAATCAGGCAATGAACTGCAAGGACCCTATCACGGAGGAATTTATCTTGCAGACTTGTCACAACAATTTGTCCATTAACATCCTGGATGTTATGGGAGTAGAGCCGCTCAAGACATGGAAGGATTTGAAGGCCCGAGGAGAGCAAGCTGAGCAATTCCTCAAAAGGAAGAAGGCCGAGAGGAACCAACCGATGGCTAGTTCTCCAAACTCGAACTTCACCACTCATGATAGGAGCAAAGCACTGTAGGCATCGAAAGTTGCCGATAGGTCCCCACTCACAGCTCAGTGTTAACGATCGACGATTGAACGTCACTACCCGATTCACAAGAGTTCAAATGACGTCGGTGAGCGCCTCAAGTGAACCGACGAACTACGTGAGCCGACAGAATCTCAGAATCACGGGGATATGGATTGACCGAAAACCCCGCGATCACCGCAATTGGACCAACACCTGCCGTGTCCTGATCATCCCACTGATAATCCAACCATTGGGATCAACAGAGCTCTTCGTCTGAATTCCAACACATCCGAAATCACTCAGATCCGAGTTCGGACGAAAAGTCAACGGCAAGTCAACGGCGGTTCAACGGCGGAACACCCGGTAGCACCTCGGACCAGATTGAGGCACCCAGGGGTATCCCGGCGAGGTTGAAACACCCGAGGGGTGTCTTAGCAAAACCAAGACACCCCAGGGGTGTCTCGTACAGTTTTGACGCCGAAATGCTTTTTCAAGGGGTGTCTCAAGGCGTTCTACACGACGAAATGCTTTTTGGGGGTGTCTCAAGGTGTTTTACATGCCCAAATGCTTTTTGGGGGTGTCTCAAGGCGTTTTACACGCCCAAATGCTTTTTGGGGGTGTCTCAAGGCGTTTTACACGACGAAATGCTTTTTGAAGGGTGTCTCAAGGCGTTTTACACGCCGAAATGCTTTTTAGAGGTGTCTTAAGGCGTTTTACACGCTGAAATGCTTTTTGGGCAGCCCCTAGGCCTCCTCTTGTGCCTATAAATAGACCCCTTGGGTCTCCATTCTCTTGGCCCGTGATTTGGAATACTCTTGGCTTGAAATTGCTCTTGCCTTGGAGTTTTAGAGAGAGCGGCGAAGCCCTGCTGGAGCGAGGAGTCGGAGTTTTCAAGAGATCGGCGAAGCCCTGCCGGATCAAGGAGTCTCCTTCTTCATTCACCCCTTCTCTTTTCCCTTAGTGTTGCCCCTTAGCGGTGATACTAAGAAGAGCGAATATCTCGATTATCCAAGATAGGAGCTGTCGGTTTCCATATCCCATAGCGGATAGACGAAACTCTGCCGGATTTTCCCAGAACGGATCTGATCGACTGGCGGTCCACGGATATCAACATCCCCGTCACAGGCCAAAGACCCACGCAAGCAAGCACCGATAAACGGGACTTGCGTTTATTTTCAAGAGAGTTGTAATCTTAATTTCTTTGTTATTCGATTCATTGTAACGACTAAAGTTTTAATGAAATCAGTAATGAAGGCAACTTTCGACGAAAACAAGCTGGCGACCACAGTGGGAGCCAACGATCTCGCCGCCGAGATCGTCGTGACGCAACCGGCCTTCAAGATCCGGGTGAATGAAGAGATCGAATACGAGTTCGATCAGCAGAAGTTCGAAGAGTACCTCTCTTCCTCCTCCTCCAGATCCGCCTCTCCAAGCAGGCGCGGGAAGACTCCATCTCCCCGAAGGGCTCGCGGGATCTCCAACTCCTCAATCCAAGATCCCGTCGCTGTTGCTATGCCCGCACCACGCAATGTCCCCGTGACGTTCAGCGTAGTCAAGGCTGTAGATCCGCCTCTCCCTCCCGCCGCAAAAGCAATGGTTGAGGATGCTCCAGCTCCATCAAAGAGGGCCCGCCAAAGACGTCGTCAATACCTTGCTCGATAACTAGCCAAGGCCAGGGAGTCAAAAGATGGGGTGCGCTACACGGAAGACTTGAAGTCAAGGCAGCGACAAGAGCAGCAACTCCGGACAACCAACTCCTCCTCCAAAACAGAAACGAATGAATGGGTTTTTGTCAAAAGCCCGTCCACAAGCAAGTGGGTGTGGTTGCCAAAGCCAGAACCAGTGCCTCAAACACAAGAAGGTGGAGTTGCTGCCCGAGTTCCTTCAAGACCAGATCCGGCGCCTTCAACGGAGCCAGGTAACAAAGGGGATCATTTAAAACCCAAGGTTCCTTTGAAAGGTCGTCTCGGTCCCTTACCGGAGAACCAAGGTAGAGTACCTATCAAGGAAAGACTGGGACCATTGAAAGGTCCCCAAATGATGAATCAGACTGGGGGTCGAATCAATCCCCCTAAGAAAGATGATAAAGGGAAAGCCCCTATCACCGACCGCATTGGGTTGCGAGTCAAACTACAAGAGCCCGTTCAGTTTTTATGCTCACAAAAACGTAAACTTGAACGGGCCACTTTTGAGAAGGCTAACAAAGCAACACATCCCCAAATGAAACCACACTCATCTGATGAGGATGGTATCATACAGGGGAACACATGCCAACGCTCTATAGGTTACTCCAGTTACCAAACTGATGAGCTGTACTATAGAGCTGGGGGTGTGGAAAAATCCCAGAAAAAATATGTGCAGGATATGGAGTCTCACTGCCCGTGCGCCAATATCATCAAAGCGGTGCTGTCGGAATGCTGCTGTGCCCAAACCCCAAGGAGAGTTTCGGTATTCGAGAGAATTTCCACACCGAGGCGTTCCCACAAGAAGAAGTTCGTCCGCCAAGAAGACGAATATCTAAGGGTGTCGGCTAATATGACCGGCAGAGCGAGATCGACGCAACCCTTCAACCTGGATCAGCTTGCCGAGGTATCCCGATGCATGACGCGGTTGCGGTCGGGAACTATCAGCCGGAAGGATTACCGAAGGGTACCAAAGGGGCTTTCTCTAGAAGAAGAGACGTCGGATACTGATTCAGACTCTTGCTCAGCTGTCGCGTCCGATGACACGGCATCGAGCGCGGGACAACCCTGTGAATCGCTTATGATTAGTGCCGAGCAAGTAACTAAGATACTTAAAGAGGCCCTGGCTAAGCAGAAAGAGGCATTCAAAATCGAGATGGAAACGGCAATGTTACGGATGAGGGAAGAGCACGACCAACAAATTCGAGCTCTGTCTAATCAGTTCAGTGAATCCAGCTGTCGTATTCATGCTGACCCAGCGGGTAGCGATTCAGATGAGGATGAACCTCTCAATGCCGAGAACCCTCCGGTTAACCAAAACGCTGGGGGTGGTAATACAGGGGGTGGCCCCGTTATCCCACCTTTAATTTGTCCAAGCTCCGATACGAGTAAGGATGAGAAAATGAAAGATCTTGAGAGCAAAATCAACGCTCTTATTTCTGCCCAAGAGGTGAAAAGGACCGGCATTCCGTGTCCTTACCCGAAAGAGTGGGACTCGATCCCGTATCCGGCAAAGTTCAACTTGATTAACTTCACACCGTTTGACGGGAAGGGTTCGCCCACACAACATCTAATTTACTTTAAGTCCCACTTGGGCATGATCTCCGATAATGACGCCTTGATGGGTCATTCGTTGGCACTCTTCGCGGAGCTGCCTTCGATTGGTACCGCCATCTCAAGCCCGGAAGTATTAGCAGCTAGGATGATATGGAGAGCTCATTCCTCGTCAGTTTCTTTGATGACGACGACGAGGTATCCATCAGAACACTATTCGATGAGAAGCAAGAAGATGGCGAGACAGTCGACGACTTCGTCAAACGCTTCAGGAATAAGGCAATGAATTGCCGAGATCCGATCACGGAGGACTTCATCCTCCAGACATGTCATAACAACCTATCTATTGAGATATTGGAAGTCATGGGAGTCGCGCCGTCCAACACTTGGAAGGACCTGAAGGTCCGAGGGGAGCAAGCCGAGCGATTCCTCCGAAGGAAGAAGACCGAGAGGGGTCAATCAACGACTAATCCTCCGAATTCTAACTTCACCTTCCGTGGTAAGGGCAAAACACCTGCAGCGGCTGTTGGTGCCAATCAGACATCGCAACAACAGCCCCGGAGACAGCAGAAGACTCCGGATCAGAGGCCTCAAAAAGAGTACTCCTTCAAGGACGAAGAGGTTCCAGCTATCTTTAAATCCCTCCTTGAAAACAACAAAATCAAGCTGCCACCAATCACGAATCAGGAGGAAGCTGTCGATACTTCGGATCCAAAGTACTGCGCATACCACAGGAGGATCCTTCATCCCACCAAGGCTTGCTTTCCTTTAAAGAATAGCATCCAGACCTTGGTTGAAGCCGGCGTCATAATGCTAGCATAAGCCAATCACGAGCGGCATAACTCCAGTGGGTGCACGAGTATAAACTGTATCCCCAAACTCCGACCAGTATAAGAGTATAAACTGCTCCCCGACTCCGAAGAGTATACGAGTATAAACAGCTTCTCAATACTCCAATAGGTATATGAGTCTAAACTATTTCCTTTCTTCAACGGGAAGTTCCTCGAGAACGCCATACGTGGTATTCTTAAGGATAACCCGATCATGCAGCTGATACAAAACCAGTTTTGCAAGAAAAGCTGGGGGTGGATAATTCATCATTTACCACAACCAAAATCCCCTCTCGATTCCTTCGATGAACGAGAGGTCCCCAAATCAAACGATCAAACCGTCTTACAGTTATGATCGTTCTGCACTTCCCACTTGGTCAAACCTATTAAAGTTAGAGCCAAAGCCAGATCCCCCTCTCGATTCTTTCCATGAACGAGAGGTCCACTTTCAATTTGAGCAACCAGACCTATAAAAGTTAGGGTTGCTTGAATCTTTTCGATTCTCGGAGTGGAGATCCCACCCCGAGTCTCCTTTTGCATCGGAAGATAGAATATAAAATTCTTCCTCTCTCGCATCGGGTTCGTCTTTGCCCTAAGAAAAGACACCACCTTTTCAACCCTCAAAATCCCCCAAAGTCTACGCTTAACACGTGTAGCCGGTTTAGTCTTTTACCGATTGAAGAAGACACCAGAGTCCGATTCTGGGGAATTTCATCCCGAAGCCTAAGAAGGGATGAGTCAGCGTCTAACACACGTTGCGGGTTAGTCCTTGACCGTTAAAAAGGACAAGCCCACATATTCCACATTGTGGCAGGTCGTTATTAATAACGCCATAATCCGTGCTTCACACGTACGGGGAATTTTATCCCGAAGCCTAAGTAGGGATAAGTCAACGCCTAACACGCGTTGCCGGGTAGTCTATTCCCGTGAGAAAGACGAAGTCTACGTATTCAATATCGTAGCACTAAAAGAGTTAACTCTTTTAGCACAACGTTATGTGCGGAACGGACTTAAACAATCCGCATGCTAGCCCGACTCAAACGGTAGTCGGTAAAGGCTCATCAAACCCGTTGATGGCTGAGAATTTGCCAAAAATTCTATAAGTACGAGTCATTGATGCATCACCTCTGTTGGTTGGTCTCGTGACTCGATTATCCGACAAGATTTACATATGTAGATGAATCAGCTTTAACAAGTTGGTCCCACAACCCATTCACAAATCTTTTGGTTTGGTCTCTGCATGCCTTTATCAAAAGATGTTTCGCTGCCCTTTTGCAAATAAGCCCCTACGGGCTGTTTTGCAAATAAACCCCTCAACAATCCTTCAATCCCCTAGCATAAAGCACCCCTCACCTCCTTTGATCAAATGGACATAAATCCAAGCCTCAAAACTTCAGTTCCATTTTGCATAAAAAACCCCACGAATTTCAGTCCACTTTTACACAAAAGTCCCCCAAATTTCGGCCATAGTATAGGTTTTGCATAAAACCCCCCAATACTTGCGCATAGGCCACCCATCATCAAAAGAACCAATCTTTTGACCAAAAGTTATGGTCTTTGCATGGGAATCCATGGCCTACCCCCTCATTACAAGCAAAACTTATCCAATCAAAGGAGCCTTCTTTGAGCTTGGGGGTGTAGGAAGAAACCCTAATCGGAGAGGGGAAAATTTCGGCCAATGGGTACCCACCAAAATCCGAACTTCTATGGAGGTTGATGGGTTCTTGAGGAGCAAATCAATGGAGGAAGTTTGGAGGAAGAAGAAGAAGAGAGGAAGAAGAT
>BQKN01036484.1:7073-31215 GCA_022839385.1 Asparagus kiusianus
AATATATATATATATATATATATATAATTCTCCCTCTACTGTTCATCATCCCCGCCGCCTCACCATATTTCTCTCCCTCTTCTTCCTGTTCACGAGCACGTCGCTGCTTCTCCCCATCTCCGACCTGAGCCCACCGCCTATCCTCCGACGAACGCCATCGAAGCCGCCACCTCCGTCGAGAAGCCGCCCGCGCTCGCCCTGACAGCCACCCCTCTTCTCTCTCTTCCCACGCCCAGCCAGCTCCCTTCCCGCCTATGACCACCCTTCGTCGCCAGTCACCCGCGAGCCACGCAGCAGAAACCGCCTGAGACCACACCGCCGACCCCTAACCCAACAGCCCCCTCCGGCCACCGAACCCCTCTCATCTAGATCCACCGCTTTTCTGCAGCCACGCCTGCCGTCCTCCTCCGGCCACCCACACCCCGAACAGCCTCGTCACCACCCCAGTCCCACGACAACACCCCCTCAGCCCCGCTCAGCCCGTCGACGAACCCTCAAACTCGAGTCCCTCCTTCCGAGCTCCTGCAGCCCTTCGCCGTCGACGCCGACAGCCCCGAGCCCTCGTCTCTTCCATCGCACGCCACCTGTTCGATGATATGTCAACTCACATCCAGTGGAAGAATTACCCCGTCACAGGCTCACATCGTCGACGTTAATTCGTTCGACGAGCCCGAGGCAAGATCCCGCTCCTCTTGACTCATCATTTTCTATTTATATCTATCGTTAATCAGTTGCATAAATTAAATTATGAATTGTTATTATCTGCGTGGGCTTGTTGATGAATTAGTGAATTATCAGTTTATGTTAATTTATAATTTTTATTATCTGCGTGGGACTGTTGATGATGATATTAAATGATTTCAAATGATAAATTAATGTTTTTCTAGATTAACAAAATTATCATTATGAGAAATAATTTTTAAAAGAGTTTATTCTGAAAAACGGTTTAAATTGAATTATTATAATAATAAATGAGTTGAAAGAATTTATTTTGGAAAATGAGTTAGTTAAATAATTTTAAAGGAATTTTTGGAAAATGGATTATTTTTAAAGGAATCTATTTCGGAAAAGATTATTTTTGGAATTAATAAAATTATGAGCATGATGATTGGAAATTGCGACATTTCATGTGTATTTATTTGATAGTTGTAGTTCCATCTTGCAATGTTATTAGTAGTTGTTCACGTTTACTGTTCATGATTCATGACACTGTTACATAATATTCATCGCATTTATACCCTGTTATAGTTGAGAATCGCGAGTATTGCTTGACCATAGTGACCCGTGAGATATGAGTTGTTAACTTGGACATGGGATGAGAAGGTCTGGTCATGTTATCGGATATTTTATTGTTTATTTCCAGGCTCGCACCAGTGGATCGTTTCACTCTGGGGTGGGTCTGAGGAACTGTGATTGGATGTGTATTAATTATTTCTAGGCTCGCACCAGTGAATCGTTTCACACTGGGGTGGGTCTGAGGAGCGGTGATATTGTGATTATTGGTTATTTCCAGGCTTGCACCAGTGAATCGTTTCGCACTAGGATGAGTCTGAGGTACTAGTGAGATGTGGTTGTTATCCTGATATCCGATAATGTGAACTTTGACTCTAGTGAGACGTGGACCAGTGAGTTGTGATAGGATGGCTAGTTGTTTTCTTTTCATACATAGATTGAGATTAATATTTAATTATCTACAATTTGAGACATATGGTATATACATGAGGGTTTTCTTGTTTGGATTATTTCGCTCGACGTACTACGTCTCTTGTTGTAGATTTTTAGGTATTAATTTTATCTAGTGTATGACCCTGTTTCTTGGATGATTTCTGATCGCTAGCTGCATGATCTTGTTACCTCATCGATTTTGGATGCTTTATGTCTATCGTGTTTTAGTAGTGAATTTGTATATCAATTTTGTTGGATTACCAGTTGTACGTTCTTTTGTTGTTTCTGTTATCGTATCGTTTTTCGCATTGGTTTTCAGTTCGTTCTATTTTCTTTGTGGGGTTGTGTCTTGCCGTGTACCATGCACCTGACGTACACCTGTTTTCTCTGGTGTACGTCAGATTTAGATGAAGAACAGGTTCAGTTGGGAGATCGCCAGGAGCCAGAGGATTCTCAGCAGGAGTACATTGAAGACGGTGTAGCAGAAGAAGCTGAAGCTTAGTTATTTGATCTAAGTTTTCTTTCTATATCATTTCTTTCCGTTGGATCACTGTATTTTATATTTTCAGTATTTCGTTCAGATAGTCTTGTATAAGGGCATGTTTGACCCGCATTTTATGTCTGGGATGATATTCATTTGTGATATGTATTAATTTATTCTGAGTTGTCTTTATATTCTTGCTATTGTGATCGGGGACCTGTGACTTCGCTTTGTTTTATTTCCAGACGCTTAGCGTATTAGATTGAGAAGAAGAGGTCTAGCACTTATCTCTCCTTAGTCTAATACGTTACGGGCTTGTTCATGTTCCGATTCCCTGGTATTTTGGGAAGCGGGGCGTGACACCAGACATCAGCTATATCGTGGGAATATTAGGCAGGTTTTAGCAAAATCCTGGTGTAGCTCATTGGAAAGCTGTAAAGAAGGTTTTGCGGTATTTGCAGAGGACCAAGGATTTCATGTTGGTCTACAGAAGGTCTAAAAATCTAGAAGTCGTTGTAGGCGTCTAAAATTACCTATGAGAGCCCGCACGAAACTCGAAGCAATGAATTGGCGAGTCAAGAAGATTCACCTAAACAGCTCGTGCGCGTCGGTCAACGCGCGTACGTCAAATCATCTCGTGCGCGTCGGTCAAACGCGTGCACGTCAACCAGCTCGTGCGCGTCGATCAACGCGCGCACGCCAATTAGTCCGCACGCATTGATCAACACGCATATATTAACTAAAGCGCGTTCGACGATCGGTCTTGCGGCGAAGCATACAAGTCAACAAATCGGCCAAACACGCGAAAAGAGCAAATCTCGGAAGAAATGAAACATAAAAGAATAAGTAAGCAAAACTGTGCGAGCGCAAGACGGAATAAACCGACCCGCACAAGCGCGAGTCGGATCAATCCGACCTGCACAAGTGCAGGTTGGACCTGATCCGACCCGCACAAGTGCAGGTCAGATCGATCCGAGGTTTCCTAGCGGACTTGATATCATCCCCAAACTTGGTCAGGCTGTTGTTGACTGAAGATAGAGCCAAATCACTTGTTCTCATCCAAAATAACCGCATCCGGGGCCTATAAATACGAGCCAAGGGCCTCCATTTTTGGGGCGGAGTTATTATCAAGACGTGAAGGTGCTGCTGGATTGAGGAGTCAAGGAGCACGAATTTCAGCGAAGGCAAATCAGATCCCGGCGAATTTCGGCATAAAGAAGGAGCTATTCGAAGGATCTGAACCCCGTCCGTCCGTCCCTTGAGATTAGGCTTGGTCTTAATCTCGAGAAGAGCCCTGATTTCGCTTGGTCGATTTCAGCGCGTCAAATCAAACATTCCCCCGGTGAAGGCGAAGCTCTGCCTAATTTTCCATCAACTGGATCCAGATCTAAGGCGGTCCACGGATAAACCCCGGTGTTCACGGTAAAAATCGTGTCTTTCTTCATTGATTCCATTGTACACTTTCGTAATAGTTTATCGATTACAGAAATCCGGTCTTTTTATAAGATCCGGTTACAATGAAAAATCAAAATGAAATGAAAAAGATTACAACTTTCTTTCCTTCTTTGTCGAACGAATCGCGAGCTCCTGTTTTGCGGTCACTCGCTTTGTGTGGGTTCTTTGCCTGCGCCGGGGTTAATCCGTGGACCACCGCGTGATCTCGATCCGGGCAGATCTACGCAGTATAACGGGTATTATTCCACCAAGGGAGATAATAGCCGGGAGGGATCGTTTCACCAAGGAAACAACCGCTCAATCTTGGGATCTAAGAACCAAGCTTAGATCCGGAGTATAGCAACGTAGATCTCTCGATCCGATCCTCTCGAACTCCTGCCTTATTTGGCGTTGTCGATCGCTGAGCACCAGATCCGGATAAACAAGTCTTGAAGCCTCCAAAGATTGAATCTTTTCTAAGTTTTGAATCTCCAATCCGGCAGGGCTTCGCCTCCTCCAAAATCCAACCTCTGAAACAAATAAGCACAAGGCCTATTTATAGGCGCTCGAAACTGTGCCTCGGGCACAGAACTGGGCCTAGCCACCTGTGGGTGGCTCGGCTTTGGCCGAGCCCCCCTAGGTGTGGTTTCCGTCGTTTCGTCGTTTCCGGTTCCGACGTGATTCGGTTTGTGGTTGACTTGATCTGGAATCGACTTGTTGACTGGATTCCAAATATGGCAGTTAATCCGCTTCTGAGTTCGAGTCCGGAATTGATCTTGATTCGATCGTTATATCACCGAGTTCGCTCTTGTTTAGATGACTCGGTGATTCCCCGAAACGTTGGTTTGATTCCGCGTGCGAGTGGATGCATTCCAATGCTTGGGTGCGATTTGTTGGCTTCGTAGCCTCGTTATCCCGCTTCGTCGCGTAATCATCCGGCTTCGGTGTCGCGGACTAACGGTCATGCTTGGATACGTCGCCCGATGGTCGACTTGGTCGAATTAGCGTCATCGAGCTGTATAACGGGACCTATAGGCAATTTTATACGCCTACAGATACCCCCTCCAAAGTATTTCAGTCTCGTTCTTTTATAGAAGAGTCTGGAATACTTTGGATGTGATTGTCCCAACCTTTAGTCGGTATAACGGGACTTGGGAATGGCTTCTGTCCTGGATTCCTTCGATTCCTTCAGGTTATTTAGTGCTTTGTAGAATGCCTGTGAGGATTCCGGTGCTGCATTTATTGTCTGACCGTTGTTGGAATTTTGAACTTGAAACCGATTCTTGATTTCTTGATTTTTTAACTCGAGTTGGTTGCTTCAACATAGAACTGATCATCGATTGACGGCGTCGTCCGGCGTTTGAGCTTCATTACGACGCGTTGCCCGGCGTCCAGGCTTCATTGTGATGCGCTGTTCGACGTTTGACACAGTTTAAGCTCTTAAGGTATTGGAGCGTGGCGGATACTCGAGTCACGAGACCAATCCATAGAATTGATGCGTCAATGACTCGTATTTATAGAATTTTTGGCAAATTCTCAGCCATCAACGGGTTTGATGTGCCTTTACCGACTACCGTTTGAGTCGGGCTAGCATGCGGATTGTCTAAATCCGTTCCGCATGTAACGTTAAGCTAAAAGAGTTAACCCTTTTAGTGCTACGATATTGAATACGTAGACTTCGTCTTTCTCCTGTGAAAAGACTAAACAGCAACGTGTGTTAGACGTTGACTTTAGGATTTTTGGCAAATCCTCAGCCTTCAACGGATTTGACATGCTCTCACCGATTACCGTTTGAATCGGGCTTACATGTGGATTGTTTAAATCCGTTCCGCATGTGACGTTGTGCTAAAGGAATGAACTCCTTTAGACTTTTGTGCTATGATGTTGAATACATAGACTTTACCATTTGTTATGGGAATAGGTTACCCGGCGACGCGTGTTAGGCGTTGACTTTAGGGTTTTTGGCTAACCCCCAGCCTTAAACGGATTTGATTAGCCTTTACCGACTACCGTTTGTGTCGGGCTAGCATGCGGATTGTTTAAATCCGTTCGCATGTAACGTTGTGCTTAGAGATTGAATTCTCTAAGACTTTGTGCTATGATGTCGAATACATAGACTTCGCCATTGTTATGGGAATAGGCTACCCAGCAACGTGTATTAGACGTTGGCTTATCCCTACTTAGGCTTCGGGATAAAGGTCCCCAGAATCGAACTCTGGTATCTTTTTCAATCGGAAAAAGACTAAACCGGCGACGCGTGTTAGGCGTCGACTTATCCTTTCTTAGGATTCAGGATGAAATTCCCCATACGTGTAAGGCATGGATTTCGGTGTTATTAATAACAACCTGCCACAATGTTGAATATGTGGACGAGTGTTCTTTTTAAACGGTTAAGAACTAACCGGCGGTGCGTGTTAGGCGCGGACTTATCCTTGCTTAGGTTTCAGGATAAAATACCCCAGAATCGAACTCTGGTGTCTTCTTTTGCGGAGAAAGACTAAACCGGCAGCGCGTGTTAGGCGCAGACTTATCCCTGCTTAGGATTCGGGATAAACTTCCTAGGATGAATCCCAAATTCTTGGGAAAGGATTGGTGTGGGAAGGAAGAATTTTATATTCTATTCCCCGAACAAGGAGAGGAGACTTGAGGTGGGATCTCCACCCCCAGAATCCGGAAAGGTGAAACTAAGAGTGGGATCTCCACTCCGAGAATCGAAAAGATTCGGATAACCCTAACTGTCGGAAGGTTTGATTACCGAACTAAAGATGAATTTCTCGTTTATCGAGAGTGAATTGTGGTTTTGGTCCTGACTGTAAGAAGGTTTGACCAAGCAGGAGTTTGAGGTGATCCTAACTGTAGGAAGGTTTGATCACTCAATTTGAAAGTGGACCTCTCGTTCATTGAAGGAATCGAGAGGGGATTTTGGTTGTGGTCCTAATTGTAGGAAGGTTTGACCAAGTGTGGGGTTTAAAACGATCCTAACTGTAAGAAGGTTTGATCGCTCTGATTTGTGGACCTCTCGTTCATTGAAGGAATCGAGAGGGGATTTTGGTTTTGGTCCTAACTGTAGGAAGGTTTGACCAAGTGAAAAAGGAAAGTGAGAGTACAAATCACCGTAGAAATGTTGATTCGTACAAATCACTCAAAGGGGGTTCTTGATGTTAAGTGATAAGGACTTAACACAAAGGGTTTTGACAATTCGTCAATGAGAAATTAAGAGTTTAGTGTTTATCACTTTATTCATCATGACCGGGTTATCCCTAAGAATATTACATTTAACATTCTTCCGGGAACTTCCTGTTACATGAATTATCCACCCCCAGCTTTCTTTGCAAAACTGGGTGTATCATCGCATCAGCTGTACAATGGGGTTATCCTTAAGAATACCACGCATGGCACTCTCCAGGAACTTCCCGTGGAAATAGTTTAGACTCATATACCTATTGGAGTATCGGGGAGCAGTTTAACCTCTTATACTGGTCGGAGGATTGAGAAACAGTTTATACTCGTATACTCTTTGGAGTTTCAGGAAGCAGTTTATACTCTTATACCGGTCGGAGTTTGGGGATACAGTTTATACTCGTGCACCCACTGGAGTTTCGCCGTTCTTGACTGGCTTACTCTAGCGTTATTAGGCCAGCTTCAACTAAGGTCTGGATACTGTTCTTCAGCGTAAAGCAGGCCTTGGTGGGATGAAGGATCCTCCTGTGGTATGCGCAGTACTTCGGATCCGCAGTATTGTCAGCTTCCTCCTGATTCGTGATCGGTGGGAGCTTGATCTTGTTATTATCAAGGAGGGATTTGAAGATGGCTGGAACATCATCGTCCTTGAAAGAGTACTCTTTTTGAGGCCTCTGATCCGAAGCCTTCTGTTGTCTCCGGGACTGCTGTTGCGACGTTTGATTGGCATCGACAGCCGCTGCAGGTGTTTTGCCTTTACCACGGGAGGCGAAGTTCGAGTTTGGAGGATCAGTCGTCGATCGACTCCTCTCGGCCTTCTTCCTTCGGAGGAAGCGTTCGGCTTGCTCCCCTCGGACCTTCAAGTCTTTCCAGGTGTTGGACGGCGCTGTTCCCATTGCTTCCAACACGTCCAGTGAAAGGTTGTTATGGCAAGTCTGGAGGATGAATTCCTTAGTGATTGGGTCCCGGCAATTCAACGCCTTGTTTCGGAACCTTTTGACGAAGGTTTCGACTAACTCCCCGTCCTTTTGTTTCTCATCGAGCAACGTTCCGATGGATATCTCGGTGTCGTCGTCGAAGAAGTTATCGAGGAATGTGGTCTCCATGTCACCCCAGCTGCTCACGCTACCCGGCTTGAGGCGGCGATACCAATCGAAAGCAGCTCCGCGAAGAGTGCCAACGAATGACCGCACCATCAGAGGCTCGTTGCCGGAGATGATACCCAGGTGCGATTTAAAATAAATCAAATGCTGAGTGGGGGAACCTTTCCCATCGAACGGCGTGAAGTTGATTAGACTAAACTTCGCCGGATAGGGGATTGAGTCCCACTCCCTTGGGTATGGACAAGGAATGCTTGTTTTCTTCACCTCTTGAGCAGAAATCAGCGTATTGATCTTGTTCTTGAGGTTTTTGATCTTCAAGTTTTCACTTGTATCTTCGTTGGCATCCTCGTTAACACCCCCTGCGTTGATGGGAGGATCGTTGGCATTGCGAGCTTCATCCGCATCTGTATGCTCAACTTCCTGAACAACTTGATTACGGCGGCTTGGTTCGCCTTGCTGGTTCCTCAGTGCCTGGATTTGCTGCTCATGTATCTCCCTCATGGTCTGCATGGCCATCTGCATCTCGAGCCTGAAGCTCTCCTGTTGTTTGGCCATAGCATCTTCGAGCATCTTGGCCACTTGCTCCGCGCTTATCATGAATGACTCGCGGGGTTCTCCTTCGCTGGATACGGTGTTATCAGACGCAACCGCAGAGCATGCATCTAATTCCTCATCTTCTGAAGGTGACCTTATCCGAATCCTGCCATACGTTCCTCGTGCGATGGCTCCGGACTGCAGATGGGTTAGACACCGTGACGCTTTCAGAATCGACTCGAAATCATCCCGTGTTGATGTCCTTTTGCTGGTCACGTTAGCGGTGACCCTTGGTAATTCTCTGTCTTCAACCACCGCTCTCCTTCGTCGGGAACGCGTAGGCCTTGGCTCTGGCATTTCAACGCTGAGCCTTTCGAACACCGAGACTCTCTCGGGAACTGCTTTGGTGCAGTTGCATTCCGACAGTACTACCCGAATGAGCTTAGCACAGGGGCACTGAGTTTCGAGCCTTCGAAGGCTTCTCTTTCTTGTCTTGTTCGTACCCTCAGCACGATAGCACAACTCGTCAATTTGATCGGAGTAACCTATCGTGTGTTGGCACGATTTCTCAGGTATAACGTTATCATCATCGGATGACAACGTTTCCTTCTGAGAGCGAATCGATTTATTTGAACTTTCGAGAGTCACTCGCCTCGAAACACGCCTTTGTGGGCGTGAATTCTGAACGGGCTCTCGAACTTCAATGCGCAAGGTAGTGCGCTTGGGTGCCGTGAACTCCTTGTCATGTTGAGGGTTGTGGCGACCCCCAGCACGTTGATTAGTTCGGAGCCTCTTCATCAGGCCCAAGCGTTCATGGATTTTCTTGCGCTCATCGGGCATTGGACCGAGGCGCTCCAAGACTGACCTCCTTCTCCGGGATGGTTCAGGAGGCTGAACTTGTTTTGAAGGTTGCATTGATTGTTCCTTAGCCTGAGTTGCAGTTTTAGACTTCGGCTTCCATATCTGGTGGGTTGGTGGCGGCTTCTTGGCCATCTCCTTCTGCAACCTTCTACGGGCTTCTTGGACTTGAGCCCGTGCTTGCGCTGAGAGTGCGCGGTGCTTCCGAATGCGTTCCTCCAGAGTTGAACGGTTCCGTTTGACGCGGATCCATTTGTCCGTCGGCGGCTTGGAGGAGTTGCCATTCATCGGTTGTTGAGGCCGTTTACCTCTTCTGTTCTTCAGATCCGCCTTGTAACGGATCCCATCTACAGATTCCATTGCCTTTGCGATTTGTTTCGCGAGGCGCTGACGTTGCCTTTGGCGGGCTCTCTTTGAGAGAGTCACTACGCCCTCGGCAACGGAAGATTTGGCCAGAGCGGATCTGACCTGGTTGGAAGGAGAGATCTCACCCGATGCAGCTTCGGCATCAAACAGGGCGAGATCTTCGTTGGCAGCTTCAACTTCTTCGTACCAACGAATTTTTCTCTTGGAGGAGAACTTTGGAGACTTGGACTTGCGGGGGGAGGTAGATCTGGACGAGGACGACAGGTACGCCTCGAACTTCTGTTGGTCAAACTCGTATTCGACCTCCTCCTTGACCGGGATCGGGATCCGCGGCTGCGACGCAACGATCTCGGCAGCGAGATCGGTGGCTCCCACTATGGTCGCCAGATTGTTCACGGTAAAAATCGTGTCTTTCTTCATTGATTCCATTGTACACTTTCGTAATAGTTTATCGATTACAGAAATCCGGTCTTTTTATAAGATCCGGTTACAATGAAAAATCAAAATGAAATGAAAAAGATTACAACTTTCTTTCCTTCTTTGTCGAACGAATCGCGAGCTCCTGTTTTGCGGTCACTCGCTTTGTGTGGGTTCTTTGCCTGCGCCGGGGTTAATCCGTGGACCACCGCGTGATCTCGATCCGGGCAGATCTATGCAGTATAACAGGTATTATTCCACCAAGGGAGATAATAGCCGGGAGGGATCGTTTCACCAAGGAAACAACCGCTCAATCTCGGGATCTAAGAACCAAGCTTAGATCTGGAGTATAGCAACGTAGATCTCTCGATCCGATCCTCTCGAACTCCTGCCTTATTTGGCGTTGTCGATCGCTGAGCACCAGATCCGGATAAACAAGTCTTGAAGCCTCCAAAGATTGAATCTTTTCTAAGTTTTGAATCTCTAATCCGGCAGGGCTTCGCCTCCTCCAAAATCCAACCTCTGAAACAAATGAGCACAAGGCCTATTTATAGGCGCTCGAAACTGTGCCTCGGGCACAGAACTGGGCCTAGCCACCTGTGGGTGGCTCGGCTTTGGCCGAGCCCCCCTAGGTGTGGTTTCCGTCGTTTCGTCGTTTCCGGTTCCGACGTGATTCGGTTTGTGGTTGACTTGATCTGGAATCGACTTGTTGACTTGATTCCAAATATGGCAGTTAATCCGCTTCTGAGTTCGAGTCCGGAATTGATCTTGATTCGATCGTTATATCACCGAGTTCGCTCTTGTTTAGATGACTCGGTGATTCCCCGAAACGTTGGTTTGATTCCGTGTGCGAGTGGATGCATTCCAATGCTTGGGTGCGATTTGTTGGCTTCGTAGCCTCGTTATCCCGCTTCGTCGCATAATCATCCGTCTTCGGTGTCGCGGACTAACGGTCGTGCTTGGATACGTCGCCCGATGGTCGACTTGGTCGAATTAGCGTCGTCGAGCTGTATAACGGGACCTATAGGCAATTTTATACGCCTACACCCGGCACAGGCAAAGACACCTACGCAAGCAGAAGACCGATAACCGATCTCCCTGCGTTTGTTTGATAAAGTTGTAAACTTGTTTTATTTTCATTGTGTAAGGAGATCTTATAAAAAGATAAATTTTATATTGTATTCAAGTTTATTGTAACGACTAAAGTTGTAATAGATTCGATAGCAATGAAAACAGCAATTTTCGACGCAAACAATCGTCAGTTATCCAGATTCAGATTTCGCAGGATTTGCTGATAGCAGAAAATCAACATCAGGTTATATATTTCTGTTCGCTGGAGGAGCATTTTCATGTAAAAGTGCTAAGCAGTCCTTAGTGACGACATCCACCATGGAGGCAGAGTATGTTGCTATTTTTGAAGCAACATTGCATGCCTCTTGGCTCAAGAATTTCATCAGTGAACTAAAGGTGGTGGATTTCATTCAGAGACCAGTAAAATTATATTATGACAATCAGGCAGTCGTACAGTTTGTAAAGAACAAGAATTTTTCAAGCAGGAATAAGCACATCGGTGTGAAGTACTTGTTAGTCCTTGATAAGATCGAACAAGGATTGATTGAGGTTCCTCATCTGTCGACTCAGTTGATGATTGCTGATCCTTTGACCAAGGGAATTTCTCCAGGGCTCTTCAAGGAACATGTATCCATTATGGGTGTTTTAGAGCCTTTCGATTCTATATGATCAGTGAGATTTAGGTGTCGTAGTAGTTTTATTTTCAAGTACTATATTCTGGATTGTTTTGAGCTCATAAAGAAACTATTGTGCTGATTTTTGTAGGTGTATAAAATTACCTATAGGTCCCTTAGCACAGCTCGACACGGTGATTCAACAAAACAACGAACCATCGAGTGACGAGGCGACGAGGTCAACGAATTGCACACGAACAACAGAATTCGCGTGCGGAATCAATCCAATGGTTCGGGAAGTCAACGAGTCGTCCAACCATAAAACGGATTTAAACTCAAACACCAAGGCGGATTTACTGCTAAATAAAGATCCAGACTATTAAATCGAGGTCCGGATAAATCAAATACAGAACCAGAAAGCAGAAAACGACGGAAAACAACCCAAAGGGGGCTCGGCAAAAACCGAGCCACCCCGGGGTGGCTCGGCCAAGGCCGAGCCACCTCAGGGTGGCTCGGCCCAGTGCCGAGCCACCCTGAGGTGGCCGCCCAGATCTGTGCCAAATGCACAGATCTGGTTGCCTATAAATAGGTGGGGTGATTCATCATTTGAGAGGACTTTTGGAGAGCCGAAACTCTGCCGGACTGAGAACTTGTGCTCGAGTTTTTTTGAAGGCTTGAAGACTTGGACGTTTGGATTTGGTTCTTGACGAGCACCCACATCACAAAAGGCAGGAGTTCGAGGGAACCAAATCTTCAGATCTACGTTGCTATACTCCGGATCAAAGCTTGGTCTTTGATCCTAAGATTTGAGCGATTGTTTCCTTGGTGAAATAATCCCTCCGGCTATTATTTCCTTGGTGAGATAATACCTGTGATATTGCGTAGATCTGTTCGGATCTAGATCGTACGATGGTCAACGGATCAACCATCGGCGCAGGCAAACAACCCACGCAAGCGAGTGACCGGATAACAGGAGCTCGCGATTTGTTCGACAAATAAGGAAAGTTGTAATTTTCATTTTTTGTTTGATTTTCATTGTAACCGGATCTTATAAAAAGACCGGAACTTTTTGTAACACAAAAAGTTGTTATTTAAGAGTGCAATAGAATCATCAATGAAGAAAACCATTTTTCCCGCGAACAATCTGGCGACCACAGTGGAAGCCACCGATCTCGCTGCCGAGATCGGAGCGTCACAGCCGCGGATCTCGATCCCGATCATGGAGGAGGTCGAGTATGAGTTCGACCAGCAGAAGTACGAGGAGTACGTGTCCTCGTCTGGATCAACCTCCCCCCGTAAGTCTAAGAAATCCTAGAAGTTCTCCTCCAGGAAAAAAGTCCGTTGGTGCGAAGAAGTTGAAGCCACCAACGACAACCTCACCCCGATCGACGCCGAAGTTGCGTCGGGTGAAGTCCCACCGGCCTCTAAGCTGGTCAAATCCGCCGTTAAAGGTGTAGTGACTCTCTCTAAGAGAGCTCGCCAGAGGCAGCGTCAACGCCTTGCGAAGCAATTCGCAAAGGCCATGGAGTCTGTTGACGGGGTCCGCTACAACACGGATCTGAAAAGCAAACGAGGCAAACAGCCTCAACAACAAATGAAGGGTGGTTCCTCCAAGCCATCGACGATGGAGTGGGTCTGTGTCAAATGGAACCGTTCGACGCTGGAGGAGCGTATCCGCAAACGCTGCGCATTATCAACGCAAGCACGGGCCAGAGCTGAAGAAGCCCGTCGGAAGCTACAGAAGGAGGTGGTCAAGAAGCCGCCATCAACTCGTAGGGTTTGGAGGCCGAAGTCCGAAGTGGCGATTCAGGCCAAAGAGCAACAACTGCAGCCTTCGAAAGCTCAAACTCCGGTGAATCAACCCAAGTCACCGGTGATTTCCGTAACTGTTCTGGGAGATCCCACAGGACCATCCCAGAAGAGGAAGTTAGTTTTGGAGCGCCTTGGTCCACTTCCCAAAGAACGAGGCAAAGCTCCAGTCCAAGAACGGTTAGGGCCAATGAAGAAGTCCCAAACGATTCAACATGCTGGGGGTAGCCGCAACCCTCAACACTTGGAGAAAATCGTGGCACCCAAGCGCACAACTTTGCGCATCGAAGTGCAAGAGCCCGTTGAAGATTCACGCCCACAAATGCGCGTTTCGAGGCGCGTGACTCTGGAAAGCCCAAAGAAGGCAATTCATCCTCAGAAGGAAACGTTATCGTCTGATGACGATGACGTTATACCTGGGAGATCGTGCCAACACACGATAGGTTGCTCCAACTTTCAAACGGATGAGTTGTACTATCGTGCCGGGGGTACGAGTAAATCCAGAAAGAGAAGCCCTCGAAGGCTCGAAACTCATTGTCCTTGTTCAAAGCTCATTCGGGCGGTACTGTCTGAGTGCAACTGTGTCAAGGCAATCCCCGAAAGAGTTTCTGTATTCGAAAGACTCAGCATTGAAACGCCAAAGCCAAGGTCTAGGCGTTTCCGAAGAAGAAGAACGATGGTCGAAGACGGTGAACATTCAAGGGTCACCGCCAACATGACCAGCATAGGAACATCGGCTCAGGATAACCCCGAGGCGATTCCAGAAATACCCCGACGAGTAACTCGTCTACAATCCAGGGCTATCATTCGCGCGACGTATGGTAGGGTTCGGACAAGAGTACCTTCGGGAGACGAAGAATCAGATGCCGGCTCAGCAGTTGCGTTTGACAATACTGTGTCCAGTGAAGGACAACCCGCGAGTCATTCATGATAAGCGCGGAGCAAGTGGCCAAGATGCTCGAAGAAGCCATGGCCAAACAATAAGAAAGCTTTAGGTTTGAAATGCAAATGGCCATGCAGAACATGAGAGAGATGCATGACCAACAGATCCAAGCATTAAGGAACCAACAAGGTGAACCAAGTCATCATAACCAGAACAACCTGGAAGATGAAGACACAAATGAAACTCGTAATGCCAATAACCCTCCCATCAACGCAGGGGGTGGTAACGAGAATATGAGTGAAGACACAGGTGAAAGCCTAAAAATTAAAAACCTCGAGAGCAAAATCAATACATTGATTTCCGCTCAAGAGATGAAAAAGACGGGCATTCCTTGTCCATACCCAAGAGAGTGGGAATCGCTCCCATATCCGGCGAAGTTCAGTCTAATTAACTTCACGCCGTTTAATGGGATAGGTTCACCCACTCAGCATTTGATTTACTTCAAATCGCACTTGGGAGTTATCTCTGGTAATGAGCCTCTGATGGTGCAGTCATTCGTGGGCACTCTTCGCGGAGCCGCCTTCGATTGGTATCGTCGCCTCAAGTCAGGAAGCATAAACAGCTGGGACGACATGGAAACTAAGTTCCTCACAAATTTCTTCGACGACGACACCGATATCTCTATCGGATTGTTGCTCGACGAGAAGCAGAAAGACGGGGAGTTAGTCGACACCTTCGTCAAAAGGTTCCGGAACAAGGCGATGAATTGCCGGGATCCGATCACTAAGGAGTTCATCCTCCAGACCTGCCACAACAACCTTTCGCTGGATGTGTTGGAAGCAATAGGCACAGCACCATCCAAGACATGGAAGGATTTGAAGGTCCGAGGGGAGCAAACTGAGCGATTCCTCAGGAGAAAGAAGGCGGAGAGAGGCCAACCGGCAACAAATCCTCCGAAACAGAACTTCAACCCAAAAGGGAAAGGTAAAGCTCATGCTAATGCCGTTGATGCTAACCAAACTTTTCAATTGCAACCTCAGCAACAGCAGCAGCAACGAGCGCCATAACAATCGCAGCCGCATTGGCAGCAACAGCCTCAGAAGCAAAAGTCTTCGGAGCCGAAGTTTCCCAAAGTCTACTCCTTCAAGGATGATGAAGTTCCCGGCATCTTCAAGTACCTGTTGGAGAATAATAAAATCCAGCTGCCGGCGATTGTAGATCATGAAGGGGCCAGCAAAGTGACGGACCCGAAGTACTGCGCGTACCATAGAGCGGTCCACCACCCAACGAAGTCTTGCTACCACCTCAAGGACAAGATCCAGGCATTAATCGATGTAGGGGTCATAACTCCAAAACCGGCCAAGAATGTAGGAGCAAACACGGTGTCAATCAGTTTTGGATCGGTGCCTATAACTTGGTTCGAGCCAAAGCGCATCACCAAAGTCGGGATGAAGACGGTGAATGATGACCCGCACGGACAGCGCTAAAAAGGACTCATCCCACACAGCCCCAAACAGTGAAATTCTCTGGGTGCACCCCGACCTGATTGAAGATGAACAATGGGCCGGATCGTCATCCAAGAAGAAGTCAAAAGGGAAAGGGAAGTCTTGTTGCGGAGTCTCTGCTATCCCAAGAGAAGATGACGAAAGAGTCCCCACTTTCCCGCTTTCCGACGAAGAACAGGAAGTCTTCGCGACCCGGAGTGGAAATGAGTATCACTTCAAATATCCATCTTCTGGTGATCAATTAGCTGAGCAGGGGGTGACAAAACGGGGACCAGCCAAAACTCTCACAGAGCTGGGGGTGATTACGTTTCCTAAACCGGTTGAGGAGGCTCGACGACAGCCGGCAGATAAACAAAAAGAAAAGAGGCCCGAGGAGGTTCAAAATCCGAAGCAGTCTCGTTTTAGTCGTCCGATTGGAAAGGATAAACCGGAGAGTTCGAAAACTCCATGCGTCTTCGACATCATGGCTCAGTTAGCTAATATTCCAGCGCGGATAACGCTATATGAGTTGCTACGGCTGTCTAAGGAGACTAGAGAAGCCTTGCAAGAGGCCTTGGCCGATTCGGAAGCATTCCTCACTCGGATCAAACCGGCGTCTGAGGAAATGGAACTTTTAGCTCAACAGTGCAATGTGGCAGCTAAGAACATTCCCTGCATCACCTTCACCAAAGAGGACATGCAGACGAAGAATTCAAACCATGATCGGCCCCTGTACTTCGTCGGGTACATTGGCTCTAGCGAAGTCAACCGAATCCAAGTGGATCCGGGTTCGGCTGTGAGTATTATGCCACTTCGCCTAATGCATAGCCTTGGCATTCCAGTCAGCAAGTTGGCGTCTACGGGCATAGTCATTTACGGATTCAACACCAGCGGGTCAAGACCTTTGGGGAAGATTCGAATAAAGTGTCAAATGGGCGATCTGAAGACGGAGGTCACGTGTTACGTGATAGATGCCGAGACATCCTATAATTTACTATTGGGTCGGCCTTGGATCCATAGTAATGTTATAGTTCCCCCCACCTTACATCAGTGTCTGAAATATGTCGACACTGATGCAAGGGTTAGGACGGTGGTCACGGATAAGCAACCATTCAAAGGGTATGAGAATTACTTCACAGATTCTCTCCTTTATGGTAACGAATCCGATACGGAACCATCGGTCTAAGGCACGGACAGCGGAGAAGAAGCTGATTCTGAGGCCGGATTCGATTACAATGGTGGTTTTGTTTTAAATAACATTGTACCCTTTGTAATCAATCTTGACGATGAAAAATCGTCAGATGGCGGTTGTAACTGGCAACTTGCCGATATTAAAATAAATCATGATTTAGAGTACTCCTTGTCTCTTGATGATGCGATAAAGGGATTATATGATAATCCAGATTTATGTATGCCGCTCCGATCGTCTTATGTAACGAAGAAACACCTCCAGCATTCTTTCGGAACAATCCGGATTATTCCTGCCAAAATAGTAGGACAAAAAGAAGTGATTTACGGTAAAGGAGAAAATCTTCCGTTGCCAGATCATTTCCTAAGAGAAGATGAAGATGATAACAAATCTGGTCTGCATTTATCTAAGTATAGTTCGGAAGCGCGCACGCTCATGGAAAAACAAGGATACGATTTCACACTCGGAGAAGGTTTATACTTTGATCGAGGTTCCCGTGTCCCAGTCAAAGCGGCATATGTACCAAAAGGGAAACCGGATGACTATTATCGTCACAAGAGAGGCTTAGGCTATGTTTCATCGTCTGATGACGAATGTGGTTGGCAAATTATCGATCAAATTGCTAACAAAGCTAAAGATAGGTACTTGCCAGATTCTTCAGCTGAGGATTCCGACACAAGTTTGGGAGAAATGTTCAAGACCTTAATGTCGAACATGACTACAGCTGATCCATCTACGTTGGAGGACGATGATCAAATGCCAACGTGGGAGGACTCATGGGTTCATCACCTAAACATGCAATATGGTGATAGGTTCGAACAGAGAGAACCACCCACCGAAGACGAAGTAGTCCAAATTAATATGGGCGATGAGGTCAATCCAAAGCCCATATTCATCAGCGGTAGTCTTCCCCCAGATGAGAAGGAGGAATTAATTGCCCTTATCAGGGAATATATCGACGTCTTCGCTTGGAACTATGAAGACATGCCAGGGCTCGACCCCAATGTGGCAATGCACCACCTCGACATAAAGCCGGATGCCAAACCTGTCAAACAACAGCAAAGACGGTTTCGTCCGCAGATTATGGAAGCCATCGAGGCAGAGGTTAAGAAGTTGATCGACTCAGGATTCATCCGAGAGGAACAACATCCGAACTGGTTAGCCAACATCGTTCCCGTCATGAAGAAAAATGGCAAAATCAGGATTTGCATCGACTTCAGGAACCTGAATGAAGCATGTCCAAAAGACGATTTCCCTCTCCCAATCACGGATGTCATTATCGACAATACATGCGGATTCGAGAGAATATCCTTCATGGACGGCTTTTCGGGGTATAATCAAATTAAGATGCTCCCGGATGACGAGAAACATACAGCATTCAGAACGCCCCTCGGTGTCTTCTGCTACACGGTGATGCCTTTCGGTCTGAAGAACGCAGGCGCCACATACCAACGAGCGATGACTAAGATTTTCCAGAAGCACCTCAGGAAAACGGTTGAATGCTACATTGATGATTTGGTGGTAAAAAGCCGCAACAAAGAAGATCACATCAAGGACTTGGGAACGATGTTTGATCTCATCCGGAGTCATCAATTGAAGATGAATCCCACAAAATCCTTCCTCGGAATGTCTAGCGGAAAATTCCTTGGATTCGTCGTCACCACTAAGGGTATACACATCGACCCGGACAAAGTAAAGGCAATACATGAATTACAACCCCCGAGGAATTTAAGAGAGCTCAGAGGATTGCAAGGGCGTTTAGCTTACATCCGGAGGTTCATCTCAAATCTTTCTGGGAAGTTCCAACTATTTTCTAAGCTAAACAAGAAGGGCGTGTCATTTATTTGGGACGTTTCTTGCCAAAAAACATTCGAAGATATCAAGACATATCTGATGAATCCCCCTGTTCTTGTTGCACCAAAATCAGGTAAACCGTTCTTGATTTACATCAAGGCGATGAACCATTCGATAAGTGCTTTATTAGCACAAGACGATGATAATGGTCACGAACAGGCAGTCTATTACCTAAGTCGGACCTTGATAGGCGCTAAGTCTCGATACCCGATGATTGAGAAAGAATGTCTCGCGTTGGTATTCGCAGTACATAAGATGCGACATTACTTGGTTGGCCAGACGATTTACGTCATTGCTAATGTTAATCCGGTACGGGTATTCAGGACTCAACCGGGTTCGATGAATTGGCGGTTAGCAAAGTGGGTCCTTCTCTTGTCCCAGTATGATTTGTACTTCAAACAGCAGAAGTCGGTCAAAGGACAAGCGATTTGTGATCTTTTGGCGGCAAGTCCAACAACAGATACGGTTGAAGTATATGATGACTTGCCAGATGAAACCCATGAGGTTAACACCACATCACACCAACAAGTATGGCAATTGTACTTTGATGGTGCTTCGAGAGCAGTTAATAAGGTAATAACCCCTGGATGTTCTAGAGTCTCCTCCGGAGTTAGAGTTGTCTTAGTTTCCCCAGGGAAGCACGTGATGCCTCGAGCTTATTCACTGACGAATCCATGTTCCAATAACGTAGCCGAGTACAACGCGCTCCTCATTGGACTCAGTTTCGCCAAAGAGCTGGGGGTCGAATATCTCGAAGCTTTTGGTGATTCTCAATTGATAGTCAACCAAGTTCATGGAGAGTATGAAGTCAGGAACCCAGATCTAATTCCGTACCACCAGGAGGCCATCAGAATGACAGATTCTTTTGAAGAATTTTATATCGAATACATCCCGCGTCTCCAGAATGCTTATGTAGATGCACTAGCAGCACTAGCAGTATCACTCGCACAACCGCCCGAAGCTGAACTGCTAGTCACAGTAAGACCACACCAACTCTGCATACCCATATACGATATGGATATCGAAGAGGAGGATGATAGAAACATAAACACCAAAGAGGTGAACTCAACCCAAATCGGGTCTGAGTCCCGAGATTGGTGTTTTCCCATTATTGATTACGTCCAGTATGGTATTTTGCCGGAGGATGTAAAAGAAAGAGAATCTATTCGCCGAAGAGCACCACGGTTCTTTTACAATACCGAGACCCGCACATTATACCGTCGAGGGTATGATGATTTGCTTCTCCGATGCCTTTCGAACGAAGAAGCAAAAGAAGTTCTTAAGGAAGCACACGAAGGTGAATGCGGCGCACATCAGCCCGGTCCCAAACTTTATGATCGAATCAGAAGAATGGGATATTTCTGGCCAACAATGGTACGTGATGCGATCGAGTACGCCCGAGAATGTCACGCCTGTCAAGTGCATGCGAATTATATGCACACGTCGACCACGTCCTGGCCATTCGAGACATAGGGAATGGACATTGTCGGTCCTATTTTTCCCCCTTTAGTCAAAGGCGATCGGTTTATCCTCGCTATCACCGACTACTTTTCAAAGTGGGCTGTAGGCTGTCTAAAAATCACAATAGATAGCTGATTAAAGCAAGCCCCGATAACGGAAGTCACAATCAAACGACTTCCACGATCACCGAAAACACAACCTCATTTCTGAGATGATTGATCTTGATGGTTGCGATAACAACACAACCTCATTTCTGAGATGATTGATCTTGATGGTTGCGATAACAACATGACCAATATTATATTAGCAACTATTAGAGATGCTGATAAGCAGTGGGATGATTTCAGAAATAAAAGGTTGGACTTAGTTGGTGAGTTGCTTGGTAGAGAGTTGTGGGCAAATATTCGTCTAAAAGACACTATGAATGTTGATTCCCATCTAAGCTCCTACAACGGAAACTATAATCAAATAGTCTTCGGGTCGATAAGCGAAGAAACTGCAAATGGAGGACTTTTCACATAGATCGAGAAGGGTTACAATTCGACGACACTTCCGATAACTGATGGAAACTCTATTCAGCAGTCTTCACAATCTACAGTGAAGGTTACAAATTGACGACTTTCACACTCCACAACATCTAAAGCAAGGATTACAGAACAACGGTCTTTGCAACGCCTTACAGAAGAAGTTACAAGTCAACAAGCTCCTTCTAAAACGCGGAAGTCATCCCCGCGTCACAAATATGGAAGTGCAGGCGACCCCCGCGTTTCCAAGTCACAAATCAACGTGAGCGACCCTCGCGTTCGTGGGAGTTCAACCCACACCGACCCCCGCGTCACCAAGTAGGCGACAAGCCAAAACGTGAGCGACCCTCGCGTTCATCAATGTTCAGCTAACACCCAACATCGCGTCTCAATCCTAAGACACGAAGTTGGGTTCTGAACGCCAGAGTGGGCGTTTGACTTGTTCAAACACAAGTCGAACGGTTCCAAAACCGTTTATCCCACGTTCTGAGGGATTTTCGCCCACGTAGGAGCGGATATAGGGGTCAGTTACAACCCCTTATCCCCTATAAAAACTCAACAAACCCAACGAAGCGAAGGGTTGGATTTGGGCAGATTGGATTCCCAGTATCTAAACCACACGGGTTTGGAGGTGATTGAAGATCTCAACCACTCAGGTTCGGTGATTCAACAGCAGCAGCAATTAAAATCTTTCAAGATAAGATTTTTGAATCAATCTCAGGAGATCAGATCCGAGAGGATTCTTCGACAACAGATAACAGCTTGATCATTAACCGAATTTTCGGTTCCAACAACTCTATCTATAGAGTTCTAACTCGTTCAGAGTTCTTAAACTCATTAAAGAGTTACGTATAAAAACTTTCCACAGAAGTTCATCGTTCCCACGAGATAAGAGACGGTCAGATCGTCAACGGAGAGCAAATTCGACGCGAGCAATCGAAGGAGGCATTCCATCGCTACCGAGAAGAACCCAGTTTTAAACAAAGGAGAGAATCAAACTCGTTCTCTTCTCTTTTGTAATCAAGTTGTAATCGAGATTTAAAGGAATCAAAATCGAATTTCTTTTATTCTTTTCATTGCAATTTTCCAACATACAAAAGATGGCGACTCCGCTGGGGACAAGCTTTTCCGATGAAGAAGTGGTGGCGCAGTCCGACGTCCACCTCATGGGAACGACAGTAGAAACTCTCATCGTGGAGTTTGATCAAGCAAAGTATGAGGAAGCATTATCCTCTGGATCGCTTAGCCCCAAGGCTAAGCACGATGTACACAGGACCTCCAAGAAGGTCAATTCTGTTGTCGACGTGCCGAAGAAAGCCCTCTCCTTTGGCCAGGAACTCAAGTTGGCCCTGCAGGCGGATTGTCCCACCTTCGCGTCAGCCCAACGTGCTTCGGGCCACAAACGTCCTTTGGAAGAGACGAGTCCTGTGAACGTCAATAACGTTGCTGCTAAGGCTTTGAGACAAGCCAAAAAGAACGCCGCTCGCCGACGGAGAAGATCCATACGACGAGCACACTTACGTGAGAGCCGAATATTGGCTCAACGCGAAGATCGCGTTCCTGAAACTTCAGCCGAACTTGGCGTTCCCAAAGAAGAACGTTCACTGCGTGGCAATGAGCCCAACTATGAACCTAGGCTGATACAGCTCAAACGCAACCCTGAGTGGCGCGTCGTTCAAACAAAACGCAGCCCTCAGAACGGAGCTGTCAAAACTAAACGCACCCCTCAGGGGCGCGTTCCAATTGAACATGACTCTCAGGAGTCTGTTTCACAAACTAAACGCACCCCTCAGGGGTGCGTTCCAATTGAACATGGCTCTCAGGAGTCTGCTTCACAAATTAAACGCGACCCCCAGGTGCGCGTTCAAACGAAGCGTGACTCTCAGGAGTCCGTTTCACCAACTAAACGCGACCCTCAGGGGCGCGTTCAACCAAAACTCGACCCTCAGAGGCCAAGTTCTTCATTTAAACGCAGGCCTTGGCCTAGTGTTTACAAATCTCAACGCGACCCTCGCGTTATGTCTCAAGAACGCGATCTTCGAGGGGTCCGTCAGGTTCAAAAAGGTCAGCGTGGATTCAAAATTCACGTTCAACAAGAACCAACCTCACCTACCCAAGGGCAGGGGGTTCCATCTCCACCTCCTAGCCCGGGGAACGTTTCCTCCCAAATTCCTGACTTACGGGAATTATTGTCGAGAGGAAAATCAACAACGCAAGCAGCTCACTCGTGTCAATGTGAGAGGCTCATCTCGGCAGTCCTGTCAGAATGCCCTTGTTGTGCATCCGCACCTCGGCAGTCAGTATTCGATAGGTTGACGAACGTTGTTAGGCCAGCTAAACGACAACGCCGCAACAGAAAGAAGACAACCGAAGCGGAATACCCTCAGGTCACTATCAACATGATCGGCCGAGGGAAGGCCTCGCACGTTGATTCTGACGAGTCACAAGAGAGTCATCCACCAACTGTCCGAGAAATTTGTGACCAGTTCGAAGGAGTATATCAGAATACTCGGACTCGGACGGGAACGATTCGCCCGGTTGACTATCAAAAATTAGCCAAGGGCATTACAACAAGTGAGGAACATTCGGCAATAGCCGAATCTCAATCTTCAAGCTCTGTTGGAGCACGCGAGGTTTCCGCCTACACAGCAGGGAACCACGAAGACATAGCCAAAAGAGTAGACGAACATAGTGTCATACTCCAGACGCAACAGGAAACACTCCTCCAATTAAAGGAGATGTTGGCCCAGCTTCTTGCTGAAAAAGGCCACAAACCCGAATCTTCCCGGAGAACAACTTCGAAAGGAAAACAATGAGTGCACGAACATTCAGATCGTGAGACTCACAATCTGGGATCTTCTTCCGAAGGTGAGAGGGAGATAGAAAAGGAACTGCATCCTCAATCCACCAAGGTGGATGAACTGGAGGCTCGCCTCAACGCAATCGCCAACAGAAGCGAGCTTCGCGAAGAGGGAGTAGTACGACCTTACCCTGCTGAATGGGATACAGCTCCCTACCCACCAAAATTTAAGGCCCCTACCTTACAACCTTTCGATGGCACAGGATCGCCGAATCAACACATTTACTACTTCAAATCCCAAACTGGAGACGTAGTAGCGAATGATGCTATCCTGACCAGGTTATTCATCGGTACCCTTAAAGGTGTCGCTTTCGAATGGTTCATGAAATTGCCTGCTGGATCTATCCAAAAATGG
>BQKN01036485.1:2501-15922 GCA_022839385.1 Asparagus kiusianus
AGTCCATATCAGAAGCTCGGGAAGCTGCACGCAGCTTACGGGCTAATCTCTTCCGCCTAGCGGTAGGGATCGAAGGTCTCGCCTGAGGAGGAGGATGAAACTCTCCATCATGATCAACTGTGGTCCCTGAAATGTCAAAACCATAGTCAGTTTCAATATTGCTGGAAAATAAAGGGAAAAGTTGAATCACAAACCTCGCTCAGAAGAGTCATCATAATCTTCGGGATCCCCGCCTGAAGCCTCGTCTGTGGAAGGGAATGTCCTCTGGCCCTCTTCATCAATTCGGCGAGTCTTGTTCCGCGCCCTCTGTGCTCGAGCGTTCTCCCGAATCCTAAGGGAATCAATCTGAGAAGCCTTCTCAGCCTCTATCTCTGCAATCGGCTTCACGGGGATAGTCTTGTTAGCTGCTAGTAACCACTTGCAGCTCAAGAAAGTGAGGTTCAACTGCCGATCAATGCTCGGGAGGCTGAACTTAGCACCAGTACAGCCAGTCACGGTCCACAACCATGCACGAAGACCGTCTACCAAACCACTATGGGTCCGAACCTGCTGACGAGGATTCCCGATATAGAGCTGATCATAGCCAAACTGGCGAGCGAATCGGCAGGGTAGATATGGCTCTATGAAGCACTGATCCCTCACCCGAAAAGTCAGATAGCCAGGCCTGATGTTCACCAGCCAGTTGAAGCAGCCAATGTCTAAGTGAGTCCGATACTCTCTCGGTCTCTCATCATCTATCAAGCACTCGCCGTACCGGCCGGAGAACTGCGGAAAACAAGTGGAGAATGCCCAACACTTGTGGACCTGCAGCTGCTGTCTGACATCAGAAAATCCTCGGCCCTCCCACCTGCCACTCTCAAGCAATTGTAGCAGGGGAACAGAATGATCTGGGGCGTTCGGCACCGACATCATATCCGAGCGGTGGAGGACGAACCAGGCCATCAGATAAGCATACGGAAGCTCCACCTTAAGAGTGGGAATCTGACCTGGCAAATCGGTCTCCTTCCGTGTGAAGGCACTGGAAAGCTGTCGAAGTCCTCGGTGAATATCAGCTACCATCACCGGAAGAAGTGAAAGCTCTTTCTTATAAGCAAGCTGAACGGCCGGGTAGAGCACCTCTAAAGGTAATGCATCACCAGACTGGTATGGAACCACACACTTCTTTAACCAAATAGCGAGATAACCGGCAAGAAGAGTCATCGGCCGAATCGGAGTGGTCGCATGCCATAAGAAAGATCTGAATCTGGTCTTCGCAGGGAAGCCACCCTCAGGACTGCTAGTGGTGTAGGAGTGAGCATCAATCTTCTTCAACAAACTGTTCACCTCTGAGGGAGTAAGTGGGGCCAACTCACAAATAACCTCGCCAGAACTGTTCTCCAGGTTCTTGAATAAATAGTTCGCAAACTGCTTCAGACTCACGGAGGCCTTGGTCCTTTTCGCTAAAGGCTCAGACTGTGCCAAAGCAACGTGATAATGACAAGTGAGATCCCATAGAGTCTCATAGCGATCAGGCATGCGATCCTTCAACTGGTTCAATTCACGATTAGAGGGAAAGTACTCCTGGTATAACATCTGTCCCATGGGCAAGCCAGAAATCCGGTGCATCTCGTGAAGAGCCAAGCCCAACTCCCCCTGCCGGGTCAGAAAAGTGTTCGAGTCTGGATTATATAGCTCGAACAAAGCACAAAAATGTCTCAAACTGACAGGCAAGTCATACATGGTGGCACGAACGGCTGCATACAAGCCGCAAGCGTGCAACTCCTCGCCCCATCGGCTCAAAATGTATGTCGTCATGCGACTCCACCAAGACTTGTCCGAAGAGTGGACCCAACCATAAATCCTGTGACGAGTCGCAGGCATCTCCCGTCCTAGGGCAGCAAGGCGATTTCTCAAGGTCAAAGCAGTAGCGAGAAGCTCGTTACGTGGTGGTGCATCTAGTCCCAACACTCCGGGATGTAATCCGGTGATGTGACTCCTGCTCGAGCCAGGAGCTGCCTGATGGGTGATATAGCCGCAATGGACGCTCTCATGATCCTCCGTCAAGCGCCACGACATCTCCCGTGTCACGGCCTGACGCCTGAGCTCAGTCAATGAGCGATGCCGAGGAATCTCCGGCAAGTATATGAAGCCACCGCCGGTCTTGTGAAGCCACTGCTCAGCGTCAATGAATACGGCTTCTGAGTCATCGACGGAATCACCAAACATGAAGTCGCTCTTCCGAAGAGGCTGGGTAGAGCTGGCATCCTTCACAAAAGGCGCATCTGTGATCAGCTGACGAATGGTTCGATGACTACCTTCCCTCACCACTTGGGCAACCTCAGTCGATGTGCCCGGAGCAAACTGAGGAGTAGTTGGAATAGGAGAAGGATCGTCGGAGATCGAGTAGTACTCGCCACGACGCCCACAGACTGCGTGGGACGAGAATGATCCAGAAGGGTATCCCACTGCAAAGTGAACAGTTAAACACTGGTTAGTCCCGATTATAAAAGGAAATTGAACTCATCTTACAAATAGTTAAGATAGAGTCATTGCCTTATAAAGGGTGAGACGATTTGGCCACATTGTGCAATTACAACACAGGGTATGTCAACAACATATCCCTGCCTTATAAAGCGTAATGTAGCGTCAAATCGCCCCCTTTAATTTTGAGATATGGTTTTGACCAAGCAAAACATATCTTTGAAGCGTCGATCCTCGCCAACGAGAATCAAGGCTCTTCCCGATTGCCTCGCCAAGGAGAACAACGTGGGGTAAAATGGATCAATTTGTAAATTTTCAAGAAAAGAGGGGTTAATTCACAAAATTCCCAAATATGTCAAAAGCGTCGATCCTCACCAAGGAGAATCAAGGCTCTTCCCGATTGCCTCGCCAAGGAGAACAACGTGGGGTAAAAAGGATCAATTTACAAATTTTTAAGAGAAAAAGGGCTAATTTGTAAATTTCCAAATGCTGCCAAAAATAGCTCACCAGCATAGGAGGGAGGCGCGCCATCAGCCGACATAGCAGGGGAACGACCTCTCGAAGCACGCGACATGACAAGCTGCAAAATAAGTTAAAAGAGGTCAGATCCAGAAAAAAGATCACTTTTTTATCAGATCTACCCCCTGAAAGAGAAGCTCGAGGCGTCAAATCACACCCTCAACCCTCACATATAATCCTACAAATGCCTAAATTAAAATTGAGCATGAAAAAGATCATAATTGTGGAAGATTTACCTGAAGAAAGGCTCGAGATCCAACAAAAGTGAGACCTTTTTGGACACTCTCAGCACGCGCTCGAGGGGTCTGAAAGAAATTCTAAGTATGGAAGTTTTGAGAGATTTTTCAGTCCAAGATCAAAAGGAAGCCTAGATCTAGGACAACTATCAAAGTTTCGAGGAGAAAAGACGCTCGAGGGAAGAGAAAAATCAAAAAGAGGACAAGGGGGGGCCGGCCCTAGAGAAGAGGAAGAAAAGAAAAGAAAAAGAGAAAAAAATCCCTCTTTTATAGCCTTGAACCAGATCTGGTTGAACCAGACCAGACCAGGCTGGACCAGACCAAGCCCAAATTAGACCAGACTGAGTCAGAATGAGCCCGAATGGGCCAAATTGAGCCAGATTGAACCTGGCTGGACCTGACCAAGCCAGAGTGGACCAGATTGAGCCAGAATGAGCCAGAGTGGACCAGATTGAGCCAGAATGAGTCAGATTGAACCAGTTTGAACCAATTTCGAACCAGTTTGAACCAAATTCGAACCAGAATTCAAATTGGAGCTGGATTAAGCATCGAAATGACTTCAGATCAACCTACGGTTCAGTTCCTCACCTATTTAATCCCTTTCTCACATATTTGGAAGGGTTGGAAAGATTTTGAGCCCAAATACTGCTTTTTTTGGCTCATTTTCAAGCCGGTTCAGCTCATTTTGGGCACGGAAATACTCCAATAAGGTATACGAGTATAAACTATTCCCTATTTTTTATTGAGAAGTTCCTGGAGAATATTCTTCTAAAAATATTCTTAAGGATAACTCAATAACACAACGCCGACAATCGAACGAAAGTTGCACGTCGAACCAACCGACAAAAGCTAAAGATTGGAAAATCAGGAATCGACTTCAAGTTCAAATTCCGACGACGGTCAGACAATAAATGCAGCACCGGAATCCTTACAAGCATTCGACAAAGCACCGAATAGCCTGAAGGAGCGAAGGAATACAGAACGAAAGTCGTTCCAGGTCCCATTACACCGACAAAGGGTAGGGACAATCATATCCAAAATATTCCAGACTCCTCTATAAAAGAATGAGGCTGGAACATTTTGGAGGGGGTATCTGTAGGCGTATAAAATTGCCTATAGGTCCCTTAGCTTAGCTCAGCACGATGATTCGACAAATCAACGAAAGTTCGAGGCGACGAGGCACACGAGCAACAGAACACGTTCGCACGTGGAATCGAACCAACATTTCGGGGAATCGCCGAGTCATCTAAACAAGAGCGAACTCGGTGACATAACGATCGAATCAAGACCAATCCCGGACTCGAACTCAGAAACAGATTAACTGCCATATTTGGAATCAAGTCAGTGAGTCGATTCCAGAAACCGAATCAAACCCGAACAACGGAGAACCAGAAACACCGGAAAACGACGAAACCAGCGCACCTGGGGGAACTCGGCCCGAACCGAACCACCCTAAGGTGGCTCGGCCCAAGCCGAGCCACCCTGAGGTGGCTCGGCTATGGCCGAGCCACCCAGAGGTGGCTAGGCGTCGGTTTGTGCCAAAGGCACAGTCTTGAGTGCCTATAAATAGGCCTGGCACTCGTTCATTTGAGAGGACTTTTGGTTGAACTTCTGAAGAGCCGAAACTCTGCCGGATTGTCATCTCAACTCGGAATTGTGAAGGCTTGAAGCTTGGACCCTCGGATTCAGTTTTCGGCGAGCACCCGCGACAAACAAGGCAGGAGTTCGAGAAGCTAATCCTCAGATCTACATCGTTCTACTCCGGATCTAAGCTTGGTTCTTAGATCCCGAGATTCGAGCGGTCGTTTCCTTGGCGAAACGATCCCTCCCGGCTATTATCTCCTTGGTGGGATAATACCCGTAATACGTTGTAGATATGCTTGGATCCAGATCTCGCGATGGTCCACGGTAATCAACCCCGGCGCAGGCAAAGAACCCCACAAAGCGAGCGACCGCAAAACAGGAGCTCGCGATCTGTTCAAAGGAAAGTTGTAATTTTTTGTTTCTTTCTTTATTTTGATCTCCATTGTAACCGGCTCTTATAAAAAGACCGGATATTTTGTAAAACGTATAAAGTTGTTTTCAAAGTTTGTAATGGAATCCACAATAAAGAAGAACACGATTTTCCACGCGAACAATCTGGTGACCACAGTGGGAGCCAACAGCTTCGCTGCCGAAGCTGGAGCGTCGCAGCCGCGGATCTCGATCCCGGTCGTGGAGGAGGTCGAGTATGAATTCGACCAACAGAAGTACGAGGAATACGTCTCCTCGTCCGGATCTACCTCCTCCCCCAAGTCCAAGAAGTCCCAAAAGCTCTCCTCTAGGAGAAAGGTGCGTTGGTGCGATGAAGTTGAAGCCACCAACGACGACCTCACCCCAATCGACGCCGAAGCTGCGTTGAGTGAGGTCCTACCGACCTTAAAGAAGGTCAAATCCGCCATCGAAGGCGTGGTGACTCTCTCCAAGAGAGCCCGCCAGAGGCAGCGTCAACGCCTCGCGAAGCAATTCGCCAAGGCCATGGAGTCCGTTGACGGGGTCCGTTATCACGCGGATCTGAAGAACAAACGAGGCAAGCAGCCTCAACAGCAAATGCAGGGTGGTTCCTCTAAACCATCAACTATGGAGTGGGTCCGTGTCAAACGGAATCGCTCGACTTTGGAGGAGCGCATCCGCAAACGCCGCGCGTTATCGGCGCAAGCACGGGCCAAAGCTGAAGAAGCCCGTCGGAAGCTGCAGAAGGAGGTGGTCAAGAAGCCGCCACCAACACGCAAGGTTTGGAGGCCAAAGTCTGAAGCGGTTCAGGCTAAGGAGCAAAACCCGCAGCCTCCGAAAGTTCGAACTCCGGCAAGTCAACCCAAACAGCCGGTAATTGCCGCAACTGCCCTGGGAGATCCTACAGAACCATCCCAGAAGAAAAGATCAGTTTTGGAGCGCCTCGGTCCACTTCCGAAGGAACGAGGTAAAACTCCAATTCAAGAACGCTTGGGGCCAATGAAGAAACCCCAAACAATGCAACATGCTGGGGGTCGCCGCAACCCTCAACACTTGGAGAAAACCGCGGCACCCAAGCGCACAACCTTGTGCATTCAAGTGCAAGATTCCGCTGAAGATTCACGTCCACGAAGACGTGTTTCGAGGCGTATAACTCTCGAGAGCCCGAAAAAGGCAATTAATCCTCAGAAGGAAATGTTGTCGTCCGAGGATGATGACATTATACCTGAGAAATCGTGCCCACATACGATAGGTTGCTCCGAATTTCAAACGGACGAGCTGTACTATCGTGTTGTGGGTACGAGCAAATCCAGAAAGAGAAGCCCTCAGAGGTTTGAAGCTCAATGTCCGTGTTCAAAACTTATTCGGGCAGTACTGTCTGAGTGCAACTGTGTAAAGACAGTCCCCGAAAGAGTTTCCATGTTCGAGAGACTCAGCAATGAAGCGCCAAAGCCAAGACCCAGGCGTTTCCGAAGAAAAAGAACGATGGTCGAAGATGGTGAACATTCAAGGGTCACTGTCAACATGACCAACAGAGGAACATCGACTCAGGATAACCTCGAGACGATTCCAGAAGCATCCCGACCCAGGACCCGTTTACAGTCTGGGGCCATCAAGCGAGGAACGTACGGTAGGGTCCGGACAAGAGTACCTTCAGAAGATGAAGAATCAGACGCTGGCTCAGCCGTTGCGTCTGACAATACTGTGTCCAGTGAAGGACAACCCCGCGAGGCGTTTATGATAAACGCGGAGCAAGTGGCCAAGATGCTTGAAGATGCTATGGCCAAACAACAGGAGACCTTTCGGTTCGAAATGCAAATGGCCATGCAGAACATGAGAGAAATGCATGACCAACAGCTTCAAGCATTAAGGAACCAACAAGGGGAACCAAGTCAGCCCAACCAGAACAACCTGGAAGATGAGGGTACAAATGAAGCTCGCAACGTCAATAACCCTCCCATTAATCCAGGGGGTGGTAACGATAATGCTAGCGAAGACGCAGGTGAAAGCCTGAAAATTAAGAACCTCGAAAGCAAAATCAATACATTGATTTCTGCTCAAGAGACTAAAAAGACGGGCATTCCCTGTCCTTACCCAAGAGAGTGGGAATCGATCCCATATCCGGCAAAGTTTAGTCTAATCAACTTCACGCCGTTTAATGGGATGGGTTCACCAACTCAGCATTTGATTTATTTCAAATCACACTTGGGAGTCATCTCAGGTAATGAGCCTCTGATGGTGCGGTCATTCGTTGGCACTCTTCGCGGAGCTGCCTTCGATTGGTATCGTCGCCTCAAGCCAGGAAGCATAAACAGCTGGGACGACATGGAGACCAAATTCCTTGCGAATTTCTTCGACGACGACACTGAAATCTCTATCGGGACATTGCTCGATGAGAAGCAGAAGGACGGAGAATTAGTCGAAGTCTTCGTCAAAAGGTGCCGGAATAAGGCGATGAATTGCCGGGACCCAATCAGCGAGGAGTTCATTCTTCAAACCTGCCACAACAACCTCTCGCTGGATGTTTTGGAAGCAATGGGCACAGCTCCATCCAAGACATGGAAGGACTTAAAGGTCCGAGGCGAGCAAGCTGAGCGGTTCCTCAGGAGGAAGAAGGCGGAGAGAGGCCAACCAGCCACAAATCCTCCGAAGCAGAACTTCAATCAGAAGGGAAAAGGTAAAGCTCAGGTTAATGCTGTTGATGCTAACCAAACCTTCCAATTGCAACCTCAGCAACAGCAGCAGCAGCAGCAACGAGCTCCACAGCAATCGCAGCCACATTGGTAGCAGCGGTCTCAGAAGCAAAAGTCTTCGGAGCCGAGGTTTCCCAAAGTCTACTCCTTCAAAGATGACGAAGTTCCCGGCATCTTCAAATATCTGTTGGAGAACAACAAGATCCAGCTGCCGGCGATTGTGGATCATGAAGGGGCCACTAAAGTGACGGATCCGAGGTACTGCGCGTATCACAGAGCGGTCCACCACCCTACGAAGTCCTGCTATCACCTCAAGGACAAGATCCAGGCGTTGATCGATGTAGGAGTTATAACTCCGAAACCAGCCAAGAATGTAGGGGCAAATGCGGTGTCGATCAGTTTTGGGTCAGTACCCACAGCTTGGTTTGAGCCGAAGCGTGTCACCAAAGTTGGGATGAAGACGGTGAATGACGACCCGCACGGACAGCGCCAAAAGGGACTAGTGCCACACACGGCCCCGAACGGCGAAATCCTTTGGGTTCACCCCGACCTGATTGAAGATGAACAATGGGCCAGATCGTCATCCACGAAGAAATCTAAAGGGAAATGAAAGTCTTGCTACGGAGTTTCCGCCATCCCAGGGAAAGACGACGAAGGAATCCCAACTTTCCCACTTTCTGAAGATGAACAAGAAGTCTTCACCACCAGAAGCGGGAACCAATACCACTTCAACTATCCGTCACATAACGAACAAGCAGCTAAGCTAGGGGTGACAAAACAGGGACCAGCCAAGACTATCACAGAGATGGGGGTGATCCCAATTCCCAAACCGGCTGAAGATGTTCGTCGACAGCCGGCAGATAAACAGAAAGAGAAGAGGCCCGAGGAGGTTCAGAATCCGAAGCAGTCTCGTTTCAGTCGTCCGATTGGAAAGGACAAACCGGAGAGTTCAAAGAATCCGCGTGCCTTCGACATCATGGCTCAGCTGGCCAATATTCCAGCACGGATAACGTTGTACGAGCTGTTGCGGTTATCCAAGGAAACTAGAGAAGCCTTGCAAGAAGCCCTGGCCGATTCAGAGGTGTTCCTTACTCGAGTCAAACCAGCACCCGAGGAACTGGAATTGTCAGCCCAACAATGTAATGTGGCAGCCAAGAACGTTCCCTGCATCACCTTCACCAAAGAGGACATGCAGACGAAGAATTCGAACCATGATCGGCCCCTGTACTTCGTCGGGTACATTGGCTCCAGCGAAGTCAACCGAATCCAAGTAGATCCGGGTTCCGCTGTGAGTATTATGCCACTTCGACTGATGCACAGCCTTGGCATTCCAATCAGCAAGTTGGCGTCTACAGGCACAGTCATATACGGATTTAACACCAGCGGGTCGAGACCTTTGGGTAAAATCCGGATAAAGTGCCAAATGGGCGATTTAAAGACGGAGGTCACGTGCTACGTGATTGATGCTGAGACATCCTATAACTTACTATTGGGTCGGCCTTGGATCCATAGTAATGTTATAGTTCCCTCCACTCTACATCAGTGTTTGAAATATGTCGACACTGATGGAAGAGTTAGGACGGTGGTCGCGGATAAGCAACCATTCAAAGGGTACGAGAACTACTTCACAGATTCTCTCCTTTATGGTAATGAATCCGACACGGAACCATCGATCCAAGGCACGGACAGCGGAGAAGAAGCTGATTCCGAAGCCGGATTCGATTACAATGGTGGTTTTGTTTTTAATGACATTGTACCCTTTGTAATCAATCTCGACGACGAACAGTCGTCAGATGGCGGTTGTAACTGGCAACTTGCCGAACCTGAAATAAATAATGGTTTAGAGTACTCCTTGTCTTTTGATGATGTGATAAAGGGATTGTACGATAATTCCGAATTATGTATGCCGCTCCGATCGTCGTATGTAACGAAGAAGCGTCTCCAACACTCTTTCGGAACAACTCAGATTATTCCCGCCAAAATAGGGGGACAAAAAGAAGTGATCTTCGGTAAAGGAGAAAGTCTTCCGGTGCCAGATCATTTCCTAAGAGAGGATGAAGATGGTGACAAATCTGGTTTACATTTATCTAAGTACAGTCCAGAAGCGCGCAAGCTCATGGAAAGACAAGGATATGATTTCACACTCGAAGAAGGTCTATACTTCGATCGAGGTTCCCGTGTCCCAGTCAAAGCGGCATATGTACCAAAGGGTAAACCGGAGGGCTATTATCGTCACAAGAGGGGCTTAGGCTACGTTTCGTCAGATGACGAATGTGGCTGGCAGATCATCGATCAAATTGCTAACAAGGTTAAGGATGGGTATTTGCCAGATTCTTTAGCTGAAGATTCCGACACAAGTTTGGGAGAAATGTTCAAAACCTTAATGTCGAACATGACTACGGCTGATCCATCTACAATGGAGGACGACGATCAAATGCAAACGTGGGAGGACCCATGGGTTCATCACCTGAACATGCAATATGGTGATAGGTTCGAACAGAGAGAGCCACCCACCGAAGACGATGTAGTCCAAATCAATATGGGTGATGAAGCCAATCCAAAGCCCATATTCATCAGTGGTAGTCTTCCATCAGAGGAAAAGGAGGAATTAATTGCCTTGATCAGAGAGTATATCGACGTCTTCGCCTGGAACTACGAAGACATGCCAGGGCTCGATCCCAATGTGGCAATGCACCGCCTCGACATCAAACCGGATGCCAAACCTGTCAAGCAACAGCAAAGGCGGTTTCGTCCGCAGATCATGGAAGCCATCGAGGCTGAAGTTAAAAAGTTGATCGACTCAGGATTTATTCGGGAAGAACAACATCCAGACTGGTTAGCCAATATCGTTCCAGTCATGAAGAAGAATGGCAAGATCAGGATTTGCATCGACTTCAGGAATCTGAACGAAGCATGTCCAAAAGATGATTTTCCCCTCCCGATCACAGATGTCATTATCGACAATACGTGCGGATTCGAAAGAATGTCCTTCATGGACGGCTTTTCGGGGTATAATCAAATCAAGATGCACCCGGATGACGAAAAGTATACGGCATTCAGAACGCCCCTCGGTATTTTCTGCTACACGGTGATGCCGTTCGGTCTGAAGAATGCAGGTGCCACGTACCAACGAGCAATGACTAAGATCTTCCAGAAACACCTCAGGAAAACAGTTGAATGCTACGTTGATGATTTGGTGGTGAAAAGCCGCAGCAAAGAAGATCACATCAAGGACTTGAGGACAATGTTTGATCTCATGCGGAGTCATCAATTGAAGATGAATCCCACAAAATCCTTCCTCGGGATGTCCAGCGGAAAATTCCTTGGATTCGTCGTTACCACCAAGGGTATACATATCGACCCAGACAAGGTAAAGGCGATAAATGAATTGCAACCCCCGAAGAACCTAAGGAAACTCAGAGGATTGCAAGGGCGTTTGGCGTATATCCGGAGATTCATTTCAAATCTTTCCGGGAAGTGCCAACCATTTTCGAAGCTAAACAAGAAAGGCGTATCGTTTATTTGGGACGATGTTTGCCAGAAGGCATTCGAAGATATCAAGGCATATCTGATGAATCCACCTGTTCTTGTTGCACCAAAATCAGGTAAACCGTTCTTGATTTATATCAAGGCGATGAACCATTCGATAAGTGCTTTATTAGCACAAGACGATGATAATGGTCACGAACAGGCAGTCTATTATCTAAGTCGGACCTTGATAGGTGCCGAGTCTTGATACCCGATGATCGAGAAAGAATGTCTCGCATTGGTGTTTGCGGTACAGAAGATGCGACATTACTTAGTCGGCCAGACGATTTACGTCATCGCTAATGTTAATCCGGTACGGGTATTCATGACTCAACCAGGTTCGATGAATTGGCGGTTGGCAAAGTGGGCTCTTCTTTTGTCCCAGTATGATCTGCACTTCAAACAGCAGAAGTCGGTCAAAGGACAGGCGATTTGTGATCTCTTGGCGGCAAGCCCGACAACAGATACGGTGGAAGTATACGATGACTTGCCAGATGAAACCCACGAGGTTAATACCACGTCACACCAACAAGTATGGCAGTTATATTTTGATGGTGCCTCGAGAGCAGTCAATAAAGCAGTAACTCCGGGATGTCCTAAGGTCACTTCTGGAGTTGGAGTTGTCTTAGTTTCCCCAGGGAAGCACGTGATGCCTCGAGCTTATTCGCTGACGAGTCCATGCTCTAACAACGTAGCCGAGTATAACGCACTCCTCATAGGACTCAGTTTCGCCAAGGAGCTGGGGGTCGAATATCTCGAAGCCTTTGGGGATTCTCAACTAATTGTCAACCAAGTTCGTGGGGAGTATGAAGTCAGAAACCCAGACCTGATTCCATACCACCAAGAGGCCATCAGAGTGGCAGACTCTTTTGAAGAATTTTACATTGAATACATCCCGCGTCTTCAGAACGCTTATGCAGATGCACTGGCAGCACTAGCAGTATCACTCGCGCAACCGCCCGAAACTGAACTGCTAGTCACAGTAAGATCACACCAACTCTGCGTACCCATATACGATATGGATATTGAAGAGGAGGAAGATAGAAACGTAAACGCCAAAGAGGTGAACTCAACCCAAGTTGGGTCCGAGTCCCGAGATTGGCGCTTTCCCATTATTGACTACGTCCAATACGGCATTTTACCGGAGGATGTAAAGGAAAAAGAATCTATCCGCCGAAGAGCACCACGGTTCTTTTACAATACCGAGACCCGTACGCTGTATCGCCGGGGGTACGATGACTTGCTTCTCCGATGCCTTTCGAATGAAGAAGCAAAAGAAGTTCTTAAGGAAGCACATGAAGGAGAATGCGGTGCGCATCAGCCTGGTCCCAAGCTGTATGATCGAATCAGAAGAATGGGATATTTCTGGCCAACAATGGTTCGTGACGCGATTGAGTACGCTCGAGAATGTCACGCTTGTCAAGTACATGCAAACTATATGCACCAACCACCGGAGCGGTTACACACGTCAACCACGTCCTGGCCATTCGAGACATGGGGTATGGATATTGTCGGTCCTATCTTTCCTCCTTTAGTAAAAGGTGATCGATTCATCCTCGCTATCACCGACTACTTTTCAAAGTGGGCTGAAGCCATTCCGCTTAAAGAAGTAAAGACGAACAACGTCATCAACTTCATCAAGCATCACGTCATATACCGACATGGCGTGCCGAGGCGGATCATTCATGACAACGGTCCGCAATTCATAAGCAACGCCTTCATCCGGTTCTGTGACAAGTTCAAGATCCAAGATGTTTCGTCAACACCTTATTACCCTGCCGCTAACGGATTAGCTGAGGCTTTCAACAAGACGATCATCAAGATCTTATCAAAACTTGTGAAAACCAACAAACGGGATTGGGACGATAAACTCGGCGAAGCGCTCTGGGCTTATCGTACTACCATACGCACACCTACGGGAGCTACTCCATATTCGTTGGTCTACGGATGCGAAGCTGTGCTACCGTTGGAGATTCAAATCCCCTCCCTTCGG
>BQKN01036487.1:0-13482 GCA_022839385.1 Asparagus kiusianus
TACTCTCTTTGGAGTTTCGGACCCGAGTTCTTTTGTTGTCTCCAGGGTTGCTGTTGCGACGTTTGATTAGCGTCAACAGCCGCTGCAGGTGCTTTGTCCTTACCACGGGAGGCGAAGTTTGAGCTTGGAGGATTAGTCGTCGATTGACTCCTCTCGGCCTTCTTCCTTCGGAGGAAGCGTTCAGCTTGTTCCCCTCTGACCTTCAAGTCTTTCCAGGTGTTGGACGGCGCTGTTCCCATTGCTTCCAACACGTCCAGTAAAAGGTTGTTATGGCAGGTCTGGAGGATGAATTCCTCGGTGATTGGGTCCCGGCAATTCAACGCCTTGTTTCGGAACCTTTTGACGAAGGTTTCGACTAACTCCCCGTCCTTTTGTTTCTCGTCGAGCAACGTTCCGATGGATATCTCGGTGTCGTCGTCGAAGAAGTTAACGAGGAACTTTGTCTCCATATCGTCCCAGCTGCTCACGCTACCTGGCTTGAGGCGGCGGTACCAATCGAAGGCGGCTCCGCGAAGAGTGCCAACGAATGACCGCACCATCAGAGGCTCATTGCCGGAGATAACACCCAGGTGCGATTTGAAATAAATCAAATGCTGGGTGGGGGAACCCCTTCCATCGAACGGCGTGAAGTTGATTAGACTAAACTTCACCGGATAGGGGATTGAATCCCACTCCCTTGGGTATGGACAAGGAATGCCCGTTTTCTTCACCTCTTGAGCTGACATTAAGGTATTGATTTTACTCTCGAGGCTTTTGATCTTCGAGTTTTCATCTGTATCTTCGTTGACATCCTCATTACCACCCCCTGCGTTGATGGGAGGGTCATCGGCATTGCGAGTTTCATCCGTATCTGTATGCTCAACTTCCTGAACAATCTGATTACGGTGGCTTGGTTCGCCTCGCTGGTTCCTCAGTGCCTGGATTTGCTGCTCATGCATCTCCCTCATGGTCTGCATGGCCATTTGCATCTCGAGCCTGAAGGTCTCCTGTTGTTTGGCCATGGCTTCTTCGAGCATCTTGGCCACTTGTTCCGCGCTTATCATGAATGACTCGCGGGGTTCTCCTTCGCTGGATACAGTGTTGTCGGACGCGACAGCAGAGCAAGCATCCGATTCTTCATCCTCTGAAGGTGAGCTTATCCGAACCCTCCCATACGTTCCTCGCGCGATGGCTCCGGACTGTAGACGGGTTAAACGTCGAGTTGCTCCCAGAATTGACTCGAGATCATCCCGTGCCAATGTCCTTTTGCTGGTCACATTAGCGGTGACCCCTGGAAATTCTCCATCTTCAACCACCGCTCTCCTTCGTCGGAAACGCCTAGGCCTTGGCTTTGGCGTTCCAGTGCTGAGCCTCTCGAACACCGAGACTCTTTCAGGGACTGCCTTGACGTAGTTGCACTCAGACAGTACCGCCCGAATGAGCTTTGAACACGGACATTGCGTTTTGAGCTTATGAGGGCTTCTTTTTCTTGTCATGCTCGTACCCCCAGCACGATAGTACAACTCGTCAACTTGATCGGAGTAACCTATCGCGTGTTGGCACGATTTCCCAGGTACAACGTTATCGTCATCGGACGACAACGTTTCCTTCCGGGGGCGAATTGCCTTCTTTGAACTTTCGAGAGTCACTCGCCTCGAAACGCACCTTTGTGGGCGTGAATTCTCAACGGGCTCCCGAACTTCAATGCGCAAGTTAGTGCGCTCGGACGCCGTGAACTCCTTGTCATGCTGAAAGTGACAACGACCCCCAGCATGTTGATTAATTCGGAGCCTCTTCATCGGGTCCAAGCATTCATGGATTTTGCTGCGCTCATCGGGAATTGGACCGAGGCGCTCCAAGACTGACCTCCTTCTCCGGGATGGTTCGGGAGGTTGAACTTGTTTTGAAGGCTGCATTGATTGTTCCTTGGCCTGAATTGCTGTTTCAGACTTCGGCTTCCATATTTGGCGGGTTGGTGGCGGCTTCTTGGCCATCTCCTTCTGCAACCTTCTACGGGCTTCTTGGACTTGAGCCCGTGCTTGCGCTGAGAGTGCGCGGCGCTTTCGAATGCGTTCCTCCAGGGTTGAACGGTTCCGTTTGACGCGGATCCATTCGTTCGTTGACGGCTTGGAGGAGTTGCCATTCGTCTGTTGTTGAGGCTGTTTGCCTCTTCTGTTCTTCAGATCCGTGTTGTAACGGATCCCGTCTACAGATTCCATCGCCTTTGCGAATTGTTTCGCAAGGCGCTGACGTTGCCTTTGGCGGGCTCTCTTTGAGAGAGTCGCTACGCCATCAGCAACGGAGGATTTGGCCAGAGCGAATCTGACCTGGTTGGAGGTTGGGGAGATCTCACCCAATGCAGCTTCGGCATCAAACAGGGCGAGATCTTCGTTGGCAGCTTCAACTTCTTCGTACCAACGAAGTTTCCTCTTGGAGGAGAGCTTTGGAGACTTGGACTTGCGGGAGGAGGTTGATCCGGACGAGGACGATAGGTACGCCTCGAACTTCTGTTGGTCGAACTCGTATTCGACCTCCTCCACGACCGGGATCGGGATCCGCGGCTGCGACGCAACGATCTCGTCGGCGAGATCGGTGGCTCCCACTGTGGTCGCCAGATTGTTCGCGGGAAAATTTGTGCCTTTCTTCATTGATATCATTGCCATCTTAATAACTGTTTATCGGTTACAAAAGATCCGGTCTTTTTATAAGATCCGGTTACAATGAAAATCAAAAATAAGAAAAAGAAAGATTACAATTTATTTCCTTTTATGTCGAACGAATCGCGAGCTCCTGTTTTGCGGTCACTCGCTTTGTGTGGGTTCTTTGCCTGCGCCGGGGTTATTTGCCGTGGACCACCGCGTGATCTCGATCCGGTCGGATCTACACGATATAACGGGTATTATTCCGCAAAGGGAGATAATAGCCGGGAGGGATTGTTTCACCAAGGAAACAACCGCTCAATCTCGGGATCTAAGAACCAAGCTTAGATCCGGAGTGTGATCGTGTAGATCTGAAGATCCGATCCTCTCGAACTCCTGCCTTATTTGGCGTTGTCGATCGCTGAGCACCGGATCTGGAAGTCCAAGTCTCCTAAGCCTTCGATGTTTGAATCTTGTTTAGATCTGAGTCTTCAATCCAGCAGGGCTTCGCCTCCTCCAAAATCCAACCTCTGAAATGAACAATGCCTTGGCCTATTTATAGGCACTCAGAACTGTGCGTTTGCACAGTTCTGAGCCTAGCCACCTGTGGGTGGCTCGGCCGGGGCCGCCCCCCCCACAGGTGGCTCGGCCTTGGCCGAGCCACTTGTGGGTGGCTCGGCCAAGCCGAGCCCCCTTAGGTGTTCCGTCGTTTCGGTTTTTGGTGTTTCCGGTGTTTCCGGTTCTGATTCGTTGTTGATTTGGACTTCGATTCGGTTGTGTGGTTGACTTGTTCGGATTCGATTCGTTTTGATCCGATTCCAAATATGGCAGTAAACCCACTTCTGAATCTGAGTCCAAAACCGATCTTGATTCGATCGTTATATCACCGAGTTCGCTCTTGTTTAGATGACTCGGTGATTCCCCGAAACGTTGGTTCGATTTCGCGTGCGAGTGGATGCGTTCCAATGCTTTGGTGCGATTTGTTGGCTTCGTCGCCTCGTTAACCTGCTCCGTTGCGTATGGCCTGGCTTCGGCGTTGACGGGATAACGGTCGTGCTTGAATACGTCGCCCGATGGTCGGTTCTGTCGAATCGGCGTCGTCGAGCTGTGTTGTGGGACCTATAGGCAATTTTATACGCCTACACACCGCTGCAATCGTGGCTCACAACGCCTCGTCGACATCCGGCGAGGCTGAAAATGCAGATCTGAACCCCTTGAACGAAGGGTTGACTACTGATGATATGCCCGTTCTATCAAAGAGGGCGCGACAGAGACGGCGACAACGCCTCGCTCGCCAATTGGCCAAGGCGTTAGAACCGGTTGATGGAATCCGCTATGAAGCGGATCTGAAGACCAGGAGGCGCAAAGCGCCGCAACAGCGGATAGCCAACTCCTCCAACACAACCACGAATGAATGGATCCGCGTCAAAAGGACGCGTTCAACTCTTGAAGAAAGGATCCAGAAACGCCGCGCGTTACTCGCGCATGCGTGAGCTTTGATGCAAGAAGCGCAGAAGTTGGAACAAGAAGAAGTAATCAAGAAGCCACCAAGATCACGCCGAGTCTGGAGGCCAAAATCCAAACCAACATCAGGAACAACCCAAACGGTGCCCGAAGGCATCAAAAAGTTAAAACCACCAAATGGTGGTTCGGCCAAGTTCAAACCACCAAATGGTGGTTCGGCCAAGTTCAAACCACCAAATGGTGGCTCGGCTGAAGTCAAACCACCAAATGGTGGTTCGGCCAAGTTCAAACCACCAAATGGTGGTTCAGCCAAGTTCAAACCACCAAATGGTGGCTCGGCTGAAGTCAAACCACCAAATGGTGGCTCGGCCAAGTTCAAACCACCAAATGGTGGCTCGGCCGAAGTCAAACCACCAAGTGGTGGTTTGAGCAAAACTCGAACTGGTTCGGTCCGCTTCAATGCTGAATCGCTTCCTGCAATCCCGTCTAAGTTTCCAGCGGCCTCTATTACTGTCCCGACAAGTTCCACGCCTCCGCTGGAGATCCACGACAGTGTGGATTTGTCCCATTTTAAGGTGACCATCAAAGACCGCCTTGGCCCTTCACACGATGATCGAGGCAAAGTGCCAGTTAAGGAGCGCCCAGGCTTATTGAATGGATCTCGAGCACATTTTCAGGCTGGAGGTTGTCCTCCTAGGCAGTGGAGGAGAAAGTATAACGGGAAAAGTCCCGCAGATGATCGCATTGGATTGCGTGTTGAAATCCAGGAGCCTGTTGAGGGCCGGCATTCACAAAAACGTCGCCTAAGACATGCGACTCCTGAAAATGCTAACAAAGCGTCGCATCCCCAGAGGAAAACACATCTGTCTGATGATGATGATGTTATACCTGGGAAGGCGTGCCAACACTCTATGGGTTGCTCCAGTTATCAAACTGATGAGTTGTACTATAGGGCTGGGGGTGCGAATAAATCCCGGAAAAGAAGTGTTCGAGACACGGATCCTCACTGTCCGTGTGCCAACATAATCAAAGCAGTATTATCGGAATGCTGCTATTCTAAAGCCCCAAAAAGAGTCTCGGTGTTTGAGAGGATCTCTACCAGGGCGTCCGAGACCAAACCAAGGCGTTTCCGCAAGAGGAAGCCCGTCCATCAAGATGATGAATTTCCAGAAGTGTCCGTCAATATGACCGGGAGAGGGAAGTCAACACGACGCTTTAGCCCGGATCAGTTTACCGCGGTGTCCCAACGTATGACTCGATTGAGAACAGGGACCAGTAGACGGAAGGATTATCAAAGGATCCAGAAAGGAATTCCTTTAGAAGATGAAGTGTCAGATGCTGGTTCAGATGCCTGCTCAGCCATAGCATCCGATGACACGGCATCTAGTGCGGGGCAACCCTACGAATCACTTATGATTAGCGCCGAGCAAGTGTCTAAGATACTCGAGGACGCTTTGGCTAAGCAGAAGGAGAACTTCAAATTTGAAATGGAGATGGCCATGCAGCAGATGAGAGAAATGCACGACCAGCAAATAGCCGCACTGACAACCCATCAAGGGGAGTCTAGTCGTCGCAATAATGCTAATCAAGGCGAAGATGAACGGGAAGTAGAGGATAATGCCAACATGAACACTCCTCCCGTCAACAACAATAATGGGGGTGGCCCTTCGGATGATAACAATACAAAGGAAGACCACATTACTTCTCCTCGAAACCACTCGAAGACAGATACGAGTGAGGATAAGAAAATGAGAGATTTGGAGAGCAAAATCAATGCGCTGATGAATGCGCAGGAAGTGAAAAGGTCCGGAATACCGTGCCCATACCCAAGAGAATGGGAGTCAATCCCGTATCCAGCAAAGTTTAACTTAATCAACTTCACGCCGTTTGATGGAAAGGGTTCCCCTACTCAGCATTTAATATACTTCAAGTCTCACTTGGGGATAATCTCCGGGAATAAACCATTGATGGTACGATCATTCGTCGGCACTCTTCGCGGAGCAGCCTTCGATTGGTATCGTCGTCTCAAGCCAGGGAGCATTAGCAGTTGGGATGACATGGAGGATATGTTTCTCACAAATTTCTTTGATGACGATACTGAGGTCTCGATCGGAACATTATTTGATGAGAAGCAAAAGGACGGAGAGTTGGTGGAGAATTTCATTAAACGATTCCGGAACAAAGCCATGAATTGTAGGGATCCGATTAGTGAGGACTTTATCCTGGAGACTTGTCACAACAATCTTTCATTGGATATTCTCGAAGCCATGGGAATGGCACCGTCTAAGACCTGGAAAGATTTGAAGGTCCGAGGGGAAAGGGCCGAACGTTTCCTCAAGAGGAAAAAGGCCGAAAGAGGTCAAACGACGGCACTAGCCCCGCAACAAAATTTTGTTCCTAAAGGAAAAGGGAAAGCACAAGTGAATGCAGTGGATGCGAACCAAACATTTGAAGCGCAACCGCAACAACAGCAGCAGAAGGCGCCTCAGCAATCACGATGGCAACAACAGCCTCAGAAACAGAAGGCTTCGGAACCGAAATTCCCAAAGATCTATTCGTTCAAGGAAGATGAAGTTCCCGGTATTTTTAAATACCTCATAGAGAACAACAAGATTAAGTTGCCTCCAGTCCAAGATCAGGAAGACGCCAAAAGGGTTAATGACCCGAAGTATTGCGCGTTTCACAGAGCAGTTCACCACCCTACCAAGTCGTGTTACGCTCTCAAAGATAAGATCCAGGCTTTGATTGATGTGGGGGTCATCACTATGAAGCAGCCTAAGGAGAAGAAAGTGGGTGCAAATGCAGTGTCGATCAGCTTCGGATCTGTCCCGTTGAACTGGTTTCAGCCCGAACCCGTGGTGAAAGTTGCAATGAACACCGTGAACGATGATCCTTACAGACAACGTCAGAAGGGACTTGTGCCACACACGGCCCCGAATGGAGAGATTCTCTGGGTTCACCCCGACCTGATTGAAGATGAACAATGGGTCGGATCGTCATCCAAAAGAAAATCAAAAGGAAAAGGGAAGACTTGCTACGGGGCCTATGCTATTCCAGGAGAAGATGACGAAAGAATCCCGGCTTTCCCGCTTTCTGAAGATGAGCAAGAAGTCTTGGCAACCCGGAGTGGAAATGAATATCACTTTAAGTATCCGGATGCTTCCGAGCAATTGGCTAAGCAGGGGGTAACCAAGATCGTTCCCTCCAAGACATTGACAGAGATGGGAATTGTTGCAACTCCTCCAACACCTGTAGTTGCAGAGAAAACCCAACAAAAGCAAAAGGGGAAAGAACCTTTATACCAAGAAGGTCAGAACCCGAAGCAGTCTCGATTCAATCACCCGATTGGAAAAGACAAACCGGGAAGCTCGAGTGCTCCACCTCATTTTGATATTATGACGCAATTAGCCAATATACCGGCTAGAATAACTCTGTATGAGCTGCTGCGTCTTTCAAAGGACACAAGAGAAGCGTTACAAGAAGCCTTGTCCAATTCCGAAGTTTTTTTTGACTCGGATCAAGCCATCTTCTGAAGAACCAGAGCCGCCGGTTCAACATTGCAACCTTGCCACGCACCGTTTTCCCTGCATTTCTTTCACCAAAGAAGACATGCAGACAAAGAACTCAAAGCACGATCGACCTTTGTACTTCACCGGGCACATTGGTTCCAGCGTGGTCAACCGGATCCAAGTCGATCCGGGTTCCGCTGTCAGCATCATGCCGCTCCGATTGATGTATAATCTCGGAATACCGGCAAGTAAACTAGCTTCCACGGGCACTACGATCTACGGATTCAACACCAGCGGGTCCAGACCCTTGGGAAAGATTCGGATCAAATGCCAGATCGGGGATTTAAAATCAGAAGTTACCTGTTTTGTGATTGACGCGGAAACATCCTATAACCTACTGTTGGGTCGACCTTGGATCCACGGTAATCTTATAGTCCCGTCGACTCTTCATCAGTGTCTCAAATACGTGGACACTAATAATGAAGTCAAGACGGTGGTCGCAGATAAGCAACCGTTTAAGGGATTGGAGAACTACTTTACCGATTCCCTTTTATACGGCGCCGAATCCGATACTGAACCATCAGCCCAAGGAACGGACAGCGGGGATGAAGCTGATACCGAAGCTGGGTTTGATTATAATGGTGGTTTTGTACTTAATGACATTGTACCCATTGTAATCAATCTTGACGATGATAAATCATCGGAAAGTAGTTGTAACTGGCAACTTGCCGAAGAGATATCAATAAATGAAGATTTAGAGTACTCGTCGTGTCTCGATAATATCACTAAAGAATTGTATGATAACCCTGACTTGTACATGCCACTTCAATCATTTTGCATGACTAAAAAACAGGTACAGGATCCATTCGGAACGACGCTTGTCATTCCTGCAAAGACAGTAGGTGAAAAGGAAGTCGTCTACGGTAAAGGAAGGGAATCTCCGTCACCAAACCACTTCTTGGATGAGGAAGACGATGATGATAAACCTGCCCCTCATCTATTCAGATATGATGCAAAAGCGCGCGATCTCATGGAGAAGTATGGATATGACTTCACGCTTGGAGAGGGTCTTTGCTTTGGTCGAGGTCCGCGAGTTCCACCTCGAATGGCCTATGTACCAAAAGGAAAGCCCGACGATTATTATCGTCACAGAAGAGGCTTAGGCTATGTCTCCTCATCTGATGACGAATGTTGCTGGCAAGTTATCGATCAAATTGCTAACAAAGCTAAAAACGGATACTCTTCTGATTCTTCAGCTTGGGATTCCGACACTAGTCTTGGAGAAATATTCAAAAAGTTGATGTCGAACATGACTACGGTCGATCCTGCGACAATAGAGGAAGACGGTCAGATGCCAACTTGGGAAGATCCTTGGGTTCATCACCTAAACATGCAGTACGGTGATAGGTTTGAACAAAGAGAACCTCCTACCGAAGATCAAGTAGTCCAAGTGAATATGGGTGACGAAGATAATCCGAAGCCAATGTTCATTAGCGATAGCCTCCCGCCGGAAGAGAAAGAAGAGTTAATCTCTCTTATCAGGGAATACATTGACGTATTCGCCTGGAACTATGAAGACATGCCAGGACTCGATCCAAACGTAGCAGTGCATCGTCTTAATATTAAGCCGGATGTCAAACCTATCAAACAACAACAAAGACGGTTTCGTCCGCAGATGATGGAGGCAATCGAGGCAGAAGTTAAAAAGCTTATTGACTCGGGCTTCGTTAGGGAAGAGCAACATCCCGAGTGGCTCGCCAATATTGTCCCAGTCCTTAAGAAGAACGGGAAAATCAGGGTTTGTATTGACTTTAGAGACCTCAACGCTGCCTGTCCAAAAGACGATTTCCCCCTACCCATCACAGATGTCATCATCGACAATACGTGTGGGTTCGAGAGGATGTCTTTCATGGATGGTTTCTCTGGTTATAATCAAATAAAGATGCATCCAGATGATGAAAAGCATACCGCATTTAGAACGCCCCTCGGCGTTTTCTGCTACACGGTTATGCCCTTCGGCTTAAAGAATGCAGGTGCTACATATCAGAGAGCCATGTCGAAGATCTTTCAGGAGCATCTCCGAAAGACTATCGAATGCTACGTAGATGATCTGGTTGTGAAAAGTCGTGATAAGAATGATCATATTAAAGACTTAAAGACCATGTTCGATCTGATGCGGACCCATCAATTGAAGATGAATCCTACCAAATCTTTCCTCGGGATGTCTAGTGGTAAATTCATTGGATTCATAGTCACTACTAAAGGTATCCACATCGACCCCGATAAAGTAAAGGCAATTAATGAGTTGCAACCTCCGAGAAACCTTAAGGAACTCAGAGGTTTACAAGGGCGATTGGCGTATATCAGACGGTTCATCTCGAACCTCTCAGGAAAATGTCAACCATTCTCCAAACTCACAAAGAAAGGTGTGTCGTTCATATGGGACGATGCTTGTCAAAAGGCGTTCGAGAGTATTAAAGAATATCTCTCGAAACCTCCTGTACTCGTTGCACCGAAATCGGGCAAACCGTTCTTGATTTATATCAAGGCGACGAGCCACTCATTAAGTGCACTACTCGCACAAGATGACGATAACGGTCACGAACAGGCAGTATATTACCTGAGTCGGACCTTGGTAGGTGCCGAATCCCGATATCCCATGATCGAAAGGGAATGTCTCGCCTTGGTGTTCGCAATTCAGAAAATGCGGCATTATCTGGTTGGACAGACTATTTATGTTATCTCCAAAGTTAACCCAGTCCGAGTATTCATGACACAACCAGCTTTCATGAATTGGCGGTTAGCAAAATGGGCTTTGCTCTTGTCCCAATACGACTTACATTTTAAACAACAGAAGTCAGTAAAAGGACAGGCCATTTGTGATCTCTTGGCAGCTAATCCGGCTACGGATACCGCCGAGATATATGACGACCTACCTGACGAAACCCACGAAGTCAACGTAACTTCCCATCAACAGGTGTGGAGTTTGTATTTTGATGGCGCTTCTCGAGCAGCTAATATGGCAGGTGCTCCTGGATGTTCTAAGGTCTCCTCCGGAGTTGGAGTTGTTCTAGTCTCCCCAGGAAAACATGTGATGCCTCGAGCCTACTCGTTAACTGAACCATGCTCGAATAATGTAGCCGAATATAACGCACTGATTATAGGACTCAATTTCGCTAAAGAACTGGGGGTTGAGTATCTTGAAGCTTTCGGTGATTCTCAACTGATAGTTAAGCAAGTCCAAGGGGAATATGAAGTCCGAAGTCAGGATTTAATACCATATCACAAGATGGCAGTGGAAATAGCGGAATCATTCGAAGGATTTTTCATCGAACACGTTCCGCGGTTACAGAACACCTACGCAGATGCATTAGCAGCTTTAGCCGTATCTCTGGCACAGCCTCCCGGAACGGAGCAGTTTGTTACGGTAAGAACTCACCAGCTCTTAGTGCCGCTTTATGATGAAGATGACAAAGAAGAAGAAGTTCAAGAGGTGCACGCAAATCAGGCCGAACTCGAACCCCGAGATTGGCGTTTCCCCATCATCGATTACGTCTTGCATGGAATCTTGCCAGAAGACGTGAAAGAAAGAGATTCAATCAGAAGAAGAGCACCAAGATTCTACTATAACACGGAGAATCGAACGCTATACCGCAGGGGGTACGATGGGCTGCTAGCACGTTGCTTATCGACTAAAGAAGCTGAAGAAGTCCTTAGAGAGGCACATGAAGGAGAGTGTGGCGCACACCAACCTGGCCCCAAGCTTTATGACCGCATCAGAAGAATGGGATATTTTTGGCCTTTCATGATGAGTGACGCAATCACGTATGCCCGAAAGTGTCATGCGTGTCAAACACATGCGAATTATATGCATCAACCTCCAGAGCATCTGCATCCTTCAGTAACGTCATGGCCGTTCGAGACTTGGGGAATGGATATTGTCGGTCCTATAAATCCCCCTTCGGTCAAAGGTGATCGATTTATCCTGGCAATTACTGACTATTTCTCCAAATGGGCCGAAGCCATTCCGCTCAGAGAAGTTAAGACCAGTAATGTCATTGCATTCATCAAACACCATATTATCTACCGGCATGGTGTTCCAAGACGAATCGTACATGACAACGGTCCTCAATTTGTCAGCAACGCTTTCATTAGGTTTTGCGAGAAGTTCAAAATTCAGGACGTCTCATCGACGGCTTACAATCCCACAGGAAATGGATTGGCTGAAGCTTTCAATAAGACGATCATAAAATTGTTATCGAAACTCGTAAAAAATAATAAGCGAGATTGGGATGACAAGCTTGGCGCGGCTCTATGGGCCTATCGTACTACGATACGTACACCGACTGGCGCGACCCCATATTCCTTGGTGTACGGGTGTGAAGCCGTCCTCCCGTTGGAAATACAAATTCCGTCTCTTCGAATCGCTCTCGCAACACAGATGACGACCGAAGAACAACATCAGAAACATCTCGAAGAACTCGAGATGCTCGATGAAAAGCGCCTAGAAGCTCAACAACATATTGAGTTTTACCAAGCCAGAATTTCTCGAGCTTTCGACAAGAAGGTTCGACAACGGAGTTTTAAAGAAGGAGATTTGGTCTTAACTGAAAGACGGCCTATGATCCTTAACTCTAAGAAGAAAGGTAAATTTGAACCCAAATGGGAAGGACCATTCGTTGTAGAGACGGTCTACTCGAATGGTGCATATCGCCTAGTTACTAAGGATGGTGACCGGCTTATGATGCCAATAAATGGTAAATTTCTAAAAAAATACTATCCTTAGTACCTTCAGGATAACCAATGTATCGGGAAGTTCCCAGAAGAATTTCACATCTGATATTCTTAGGGATAACCCAATCACTGTAAACGTGATAAATAGAAGATTTACATTTAAGCTCTAAAATGCCAGAATGTTTCCTTTTATTATTATCACATCCTCTGACTCTCATGAGTTCTCTGTGAGACGAAATTCAATCTTTTGACAGGTTAGCGTTTCCTCACAAAATCCCCCACTGATCAAATCAACTGACGGTGGGTCCACTGAAATTTCTATCCGCCAATTCATGGTAATTTTCAAAGCTCGAAATGTTAAGTCCTGATCACTTAACATCAAAATCCTCCATCGAGTGGCTAATACAAATCAGTATTTCTACTACTACTTGTATTCCACTCCCCTTTGCTTTCAGGTCAAACCTATAAAAGTTAGGACCAAAGCCAAATTCCCCTCTCGATTCCCTCCATGAACGAGAGGTCCACTTTCAAATTGAGCAATCAAACCTGTAAAAGTTAGGATTGTCTCCAACTCTACTTAGTCAAACTTGCGTTTAGTTAGGACTAAGTTTGAATTATCTCTTTCGATAAACAAAAATCTTTCATCTTTTTCTTTTTCAGCCAAACCTATAAAAGTTAGGGTCAAAATTGGAATTTCCCTTCAATAAATGAAGAACTCTTTTGATTCAAGCAACCAATCCTATGAAAGTTAGGGTTACTTAAATCTTTCCGATTCTCGGAGTGGAGATCCCACTCTTAGTCTCATCTTTTCGGATTCTGGGGGTGGAGATCCCACCTCGAGTTTTCCTTTTCTACTGAAGATAGAATATAAAATTCTTCCTCTTCGGTGCTGGGAGATAGAATATAAAATTCTTCCTCTTCCATCTTCCGGTTCGTCTTTACCCTGAGAAAAGACACGATTTTCAACCTCAAATCCGCACATTCTATGTGCGGGGAACTCTGTCTCGACTCCTAAATAGAGATAAGCCTACGCCTAACACGCGTTGCCGGTTTAGTCTTTCGCCGATTGAAAAAGACACCGGATTTTAATTCTGGGGAATTTTATCCCGAATCCTAAGAAGGGATAAGTCATCGCCTAATGCGCGTTGCTGGGTGCC
>BQKN01036489.1:0-41597 GCA_022839385.1 Asparagus kiusianus
GTGTTTCGAGCTTGCCGAGATATCCCAGGGTGCCTCAGTCTGGTCCGAGGTGCTACCGGGTGTTCCGCCGTTGCTCCGCCGTTGACTTTTCATCCGGACTCGGATTTGATTGATCTCGGATGCGTTGGAATTCTGACGGCGAACTCTGTAGATCCCATTGGTTGGATTATCAGCGGGACCAACGGGAGTTGAAGGGTGTTGGTTCATTTGCAATGATCACGGGGTTTTCGGTCAGTCCGTGTCTCCGTTGTTCTGAGATTTGTTGGCTCACGTAGTTCATCGGTTTACTTCAGGCGCTCACCGACGTTATTTGAACTCTTGTGAACCGGGTAGTGACGTTCAATCGTCGCTCGTTAACACTGAGCTGTGCGCGGGGACCTATCGGCAATTTTTGATGCCTACACCCGCGAGTCATTCATGATAAGCGCGGAACAAGTGGCCAAGATGCTCGAAGAAGCCATGGCCAAACAACAGGAGACCTTTAGGCTCGAGATGCAGATGGCCATGCAGACCATGAGGGATATGCATGAGCAGCAAATCCAGGCACTGAGGAACCAGCAAGGCGAACCAAGCCACCGTAATCAGGTTGTTCAAGAAGTTGAGCATACGGATACGGATGAAACTCGCAATGCCGATAACCCTCCCGTCAACACAGGGGGTGGTAATGAGGATGCCAACGAAGATACAAGTGAAAACTTGAAGATCAAAAGCCTCGAGAGCAAAATCAATACCTTGATGTCCGCTCAAGAGGTGAAGAAAATGGGCATTCCTTGTCCATACCCAAGGGAGTGAGAATCAATCCCCTATCCGGCGAAGTTTAGTCTAATCAACTTCACACCGTTCGATGGGAAAGGTTCCCCCACTCAGCATTTGATTTATTTCAAATCGCACCTGGGTGTTATCTCCGGCAATGAGCCTCTGATGGTGCGGTCATTCGTTGGCACTCTTCACGGAGCCGCCTTCGATTGGTATCGCCGCCTCAAGCCAGGTAGCGTGAGCAGCTGGGACGATATGGAGACAAAATTCCTCGCTAACTTCTTCGACGATGACACCGAGATATCCATCGGAACGTTGCTCGACGAGAAACAAAAGGATGGGGAGTTAGTCGAAACCTTCGTCAAAAGGTTCCGGAACAAAGCGTTAAATTGCCGGGACCCGATCACTGAGGAGTTCATCCTCCAAACTTGCCACAACAACCTCGCATTGGACGTGTTGGAAGCAATAGGGACAGCACCGTCCAATACTTGGAAAGACTTGAAGGTCCGAGGGGAACAAGCCGAACGCTTCCTCCGAAGGAAGAAGGCCGAGAGGAGTCAATCGACGACTAATCCTCCAAACTCAAACTTCGCTTCCCGTGGTAAGGGCAAGACACCTGCAGCAGCTATTGATGCCAATCAAACGTCACAACAGCAGTCCCGGAGACAACAGAAAACTTCGGATCAGAGGCCTCAAAAAGAGTACTCCTTCAAGGACGAAGATGTTCCAGCCATCTTCGAATCGCTCCTTAAAAATAACAAGATCAAGCTCCCACCGATCACGAATCAGGAGGAAGCTGACAACACTGCGGATCCGAAGTACTGCGCATACCACAGGAGGATCCTTCATCCTACCAAGGCCTGCTTTACTCTAAAGAATAGTATCCAGACCTTGGTTGAAGCCGGCATCATAACGTTAGAGTAAGCCAGTCAAGAACGGCGAGACTCCAGTGGGTGCACGAGTATAAACTGTATCCCCTAACTCCGACCGGTATATGAGTATAAACTGCTTCCTGACACTCCAAAAAGTATACGAGTATAAACTGCTTCTTAATACTCCAATAGGTATAAGAGTCTAAACTATTCCCTTTCTTCCACGGGAAGTTCCTGGAGAGTGCCATGCGTGGTATTCTTAAGGATAACCCGATCATGCGGTTAATGCAACAATAAACCCAGTGTTGCAAAGAAAGCTGGGGGTCGGTAATTCATGTAACGGGAAGTTCCCGGAAGAATGTTAAATATTCTTAGGGATAACCCGATCATTATGAATAAAGTGATAAACACTAAACACTCTTGAAATCACTGACTAATTGTCTGAACCCCGTTTTTGTTAAGTTTTTATCAGTTAACATCAGAAACCCCTTTCGAGTGACTTGTACGAATCAATATTCCTACAATGATTTGTACTCTCACTCTCCTTTTTCATTTGGTCAAACCTTCCTACAGTTAGGACCAAAACCAAAATCCCCTCTCGATTCCTTCAACGAACGAGAGGCCCACAAATTGAGTGATCAAACCTTCCTACAGTTAGGATCGTCTCAAACCCCCCACTTGGTCAAACCTTCCTACAGTTAGGACCTAAACCAAAATCCCCTCTCGATTCCTTCAATGAACGAGAGGTCCACTTTTAAATTGGGTGATCAAACCTTCCTACAGTTAGGGTCATCTCACACTCCCGCTTGGTCAAACCTTCCTACAGTTAGGACCACAACCAAAATCCCCTCTCGATTCCTTCAATGAACGAGAGGTCCACTTTCAAATCGAGTGATCAAACCTTCCTACAGTTAGGGTCATCTCAAACTCCCGCTTGGTCAGACCTTCCTACAGTTAGGACCAAAACCACAATTCACTCTCGATAAACGAGAAATTCATCTTTACCTCGGTAATCAAACCTTCCGACAGTTAGGGTTATCCGAATCTCTTTGATTCTCGGAGTGGAGATCCCACTTTTAGTTTCACCTTTCCGGATTCTGGGGGTGGAGATCCCACCTCAAGTCTCCTGTCCAACCGGGAATAGAATATAAAATTCTTCCTTCCCACACCAATCCTTTTCCAAATTTAGGACTCATCTTAGGAAGTTTATCCCGAATCCTAAGCAGGAATAAGTCTGCGCCTAACACGCGCTGCCGGTTTAGTCTTTCTCCGCAGAAGAAGACACCAGAGTTCGATTCTGGGGTATTTTATCCTGAAACCTAAGAAAGGATAAGTCTGCGCCTAACACGCGCCGCCGGTTAGTTCTTAACCGTTAAAAAGAACACTCGTCCGCATATTCAACATTGCGGCAGGTTGTTATTAATAACACCGAAATCCATGCCTCACACGCATGGGGAATTTCATCCTGAATCCTAAGAAAGGATATGCCGATGCCTAACACACGTCGTCGGTTTAGTCTTTTTCCGATTGAAAAAGACACCAGAGTTTGATTCTGGGGTACTTTTATCCCGAAGCCTAAGTAGGGATAAGTCAACGTCTAATACACGTTGCTGGGTAGCCTATTCCCATAACAATGGCGAAGTCTATGTATTCGACATCATAGCACAAAGTCTCAGAGAATTCAATCTCTGAGCATAACGTTACATGCGAACGGATTTAAACAATCCGCATGCTAGCCCGACTCAAACGGTAGTCGGTAAAGGCTAATCAAATCCGTTTAAGGCTGGGGGTTAGCCAAAAACCCTAAAGTCAGCGCCTCACACGCGTCGCCGGGTAGCCTATTCCCGTAACAAGTGGTAAAGTCTATGTATTCAACATCATAGCACAAAGTCTAAAGGAGTTCATTCCTTTAGCACAACGTCACATGCGGAACGGATTTAGACAATCCGCATGTAAGCCCGATTCAAACGGTAATCGGTAAGAGCATGTCAAATCCGTTGAAGGCTGAGGATTTGCCAAAAATCCTAAGTCAACGTCTCATACACGTTGCTGTTTAGTCTTTTCACAGGAGAAAGACGAAGTCTACGTATCCAATATCGTAGCACTAAAAGGGTTAACTCTTTTAGTTTAACGTTACATGCGGAACGGATTTAAACAATCCGCATGCTAGCCCGACTCAAACGGTAGTCGGTAAAGGCTTATCAAATCCGTTGATGGCTGAGAATTTGCCAAAAATTCTATAAGTGCGAGTCATTGACGCATCAATTCTATGGGTTGGTCTCGTGACTCGAGTATCCGCCACGCTCCAATACCTTAAGAGCTTAAACTGTGTATACTCCAGCAGACGTACGAGTATAAACTGTGTCAAACGTCGAACAGCACATTACAATGAAGCCTGGACGCCGGACAGCGCGTCGCAATGAAGCTCAAACGTCGGACGACGCCGTCAATCGATGATCAGTTCCATGTTGAATCAACCAACTCGAGCTAAAAAGCAAGAAATCAAGGATCGACTTTAAGTTCAAATTCTAACAACGGTCAGACAATAAATGCAGCACCGGAACTCTTACAGACGTTCGACAAAGCACCGAATAGCCTGAAGGAATTGAAGGAATCCAGAACAAAAGTCGTTCCAGGTCCCGTTACACCGACTGAAGGTTGGGACAATCACATCCAAAGTATTCCAGACTCTTCTATAAAAGAACGAGACTGAAATACTTTGGAGGGGGTATCTGTAGGCGTATAAAATTGCCTATAGGTCCCTTATCACAGCTCGACGACGCTAATTTAACAAACGGACCATCGAGCGATGTATCCAAGCACGACCGTTATCCCGCCAACGCCGAAGCCAAGCCATACGCGACGGAGCAGGTTAACGAGGCGACGAAGCCAACAAATCGTACCCAAGCATTAGAACGCGTCTACTCGTACGCGGAATCAAACCAACGTTTTGGGGAATCATCGAGTCATCTAAATAAGAGCGAACTCGGTGATATAACGATCGAATCAAGATCAATTCCGGACTCGAACTCAGAAGCGGATTAACTGCCATATTTGGAATCAAGTCAACAAATCGATTCCAGATCAACTCAACCACAAACCAAAGTCTAAATCAACAACGAATCGGAACCCGAACGACGGACGAAACGACGGAACACCCGGGGGCTCGGCACTGGGCCGAGCCACCTCAAGGTGGCTCGGCCCAAGCCGAGCCACCCTGGGGTGGCTAGGCCCTGTTCTGTGCACGGGGCACAGTTTCGAGCGCCTATAAATAGGCCTTGTGCTCATTTGTTTCGGAGGTTGGATTTTGGAGGAGGCGAAGCCCTGCTGGATTGGAGATTCAAAACTTAGAAAAGATTCAATCTTTGGAGACTCGAAGACTTGCTCATCCGGATCTGGTGCTCAGCGATCGACAACGCCAAATAAGGCAAGAGTTCGAGAGGACCGGATCGGGAGATCTACGTTTCTATACTCCGGATCTAAGCTTGGTTCTTAGATCTCGAGATTGAGCGGTTGTTTCCTTGGTGAAACAATCCCTCCGGCTATTATCTCCCTTGGTGGAATAATACCCGTTATACTGCGTAGATCTGCCTGGATCGAGATGACACGGTGGTCCACGGCAAACAACCCCGGCGCAGGCAAAGAACCCACACAAAGCGAGTGACCGCAAAACAGGAGCTCGCGATTCGTTCGACAAACAAGGATAAAAGTTGTAATCTTTCTTTTTCTTATTTTTGATTTTCATTGTAACCGGATCTTATAAAAAGACCGGATCTTTTGTAATCGATAAACTATTATCAAGAGTACAATGACATCAATGAAGAAAGACCCGATTTTTACCGCGAACAATCGCACCACCATACGCACACCTACGGGAGCCACCCCATATTCGTTGGTGTACGGATGTGAAGCTGTGCTACCATTGGAGATTCAAATCCCCTCCCTTCGGATCGCTCTCGCAACGGAGATGACGACCGAAGAGCAACATCAGAAACGTCTCGAAGAACTCGAGAGGCTGGACGAAAAGCGCTTGGAAGCTCAACAACACATCGAGTTCTACCAAGCCAGGATATCTAGGGCTTTCAACAAGAGAGTCCGACAGAGAAGCTTCAAGGAAGGAGATCTGGTCCTCGCTGCTCGCCGACCAATAATCCTCAACTCCAAGAAGAAAGGTAAATTCGAACCCAAGTGGGAAGGACCGTTTGTAATAGACACAGTCTATTCAAACGGCGCATATCGCCTAATTTCTCTAGAGGGTATCATGTAATTAATGCCAATAAATGGAAAGTTCCTTAAAAAAGTACTATCCTTAGTACATTCAGAATAACCCATTTATCGGGAAGTTCCTTGAAGAATATTACACTCAATATTCTAGAGGATAACCCAAAATCATTTTCACCACCAAAATCCCTCACTGATCAATTCCAATTGACAGTGAGTCCACCAAAAAATGTTCTTCTGGCCCTCTTGACTCTTTCCATGAACAAGAGGTCCACTTTCAGTTTGGAGTCCTCTTTCGATAAACGAAAAAACTCCCTTTCTTTTTTCTTTGGTTAAACCTTCTCATGGTTATAACCGAAGTTGAAATGTCACTTCGATAAACGAAGAGCTCATCTTTCGATCAGATAACCAACCCTATAAAAGATAAGTTTATCTAGGTCTTCCAGATTCTCGGAGTGGAGATCCCACTTCTAGTTTCTTTCTTACACTGGAAATAGAATATAAAATTTTTCCTTTCCAGAATCAAGGAATAGAATATAAAATTCTTCCTTCATTGTTCAGGGAATAGAATATTAAATTCTTCCTTTCCCACACCAACTCTTTTTCCAAAATTTATAAATTTAGGATTCATCCTAGGAAGTTTATCCCGAATCCTAAGGAGGGATAAGTCTGCGCCTAACACGCGCTGCCGGTTTAGTCCTTCTCCGATTGAAAAAAGACACCAGAGTTCGATTCTGGGGTATTTTATCCTAAAACCTAAGCAAGGATAAGTCTGCGCCTAACACGCGCCGCTGGTTAGTTCTTAGCCATTAAAAAGAACACTCGTCCACATATTCAATATTGTGGCAGGTTGTTATTAATAACACCAAAATCCATGCCTTACACGTATGGGGAATTTTATCCTGAATCCTAAGAAAGGATATGCCGACGCCTAACACGCGTCGCCGGTTTGGTCTTTATCCGTAGAAAAAGGTACCAGAGCCTGACTCTGGGGACCTTTATCCCGAAGCCTAAGTAGGGATAAGTCAATGTCTAATACACGTTGCTGGGTAGCCTATCCCCATAATAATGGCGAAGTCTACATATTCGAAGTTGTAGCAAAAAAAGTCTAAGGGAGTTCATTCCTTTAGCACAACGTCACATGTGGAACGGATTAAGACAATCCGCATGCAAGCCCGACTCAAACGGTAGTCGGTAAGAGCACATCAAATCCGTTAAAGCCTGAGGATTTGCCAAAAATCCTAAGTCAACGTCTCATACACGTTGCTGTTTAGTCTTTTCACAGGAGAAAGACGAAGTCTATGTATTCAATGTCGTAGCACTAAAAGAGTTAACTCTTTTAGCTTAACGTCACGTGCGGAACGGATTTAGACAATCCGCATGCTAGCCCGACTCAAACGGTAGTCGGTAAAAGCTAATCAAATCCCCGTTGAAGGCTGGGGGTTAGCCAAAAATCCTAAAGCCAACACCTAACACGTGTCACCGGGTAGCCTATTCCTGTAACAATGGCGAAGTCTATGTATTCGACATTATAGCACAAAGTCTCTAAGAATTTAATCTCTGAGCATAACGTTACATGCGAACGGATTTAAACAATTCGCATGCTAGCCCGACTCAAACGATAGTCAGTAAAGGCTCATCAAACCCGTTGATGGCTGAGGGTTTGCCAAAAATCCTATGAGTATTATGGCCAATCATTTCAAACGGAATGACGAATCATAATAAAGATGAAGATGAAAACCAGTTTCACTAAAGGAATCAAAAGTCAAAGTATTCAGCAAACAAAATCATACATCAAGCCCATGACCAAAAATCTGCTGACTGATCTTAGACAGCTTCTCATCATAAGCTTGCCTAAGTCCAGTTCTGATGGACTCCTCGGTGGTGGCTGAAGTCCTCACAGCAATCTCCTCTGTCTCGACTAGCTTCTGCTTCAAAGATTTCAGCTCATCAGATAAGGCAGTGTGGGTTTGCTGATTCTGTGCTTTCGTCATCTGAAGAATATCCATAGTCTCCTCTTTTTCACGGAGTGCTCTTCTGAGCTGGTCTATCTCGGTCGCACAAGAGGTAATAGAAAGGTCGACCTCGGCAAGCGAAGATGACCTAGCAGCAAGGCTGGTCTCAACTCGATCTACTCGGTCCCGCTACATCTGAATCTCGAGATCAGCAAGAATCTGAGTCTCGCGCGATGACTGTAAGCGGGTATCCAGCTCGGCAGCAATAAATGAGGAGGCGCCTGCATCTCAGAGCTCACGAAACATCTGAAGCTCATGATCTAGGCAATCGAGGTCATCAACTATAGCCTGTGCCAAATCTGGATATCCTGCTTCCCTTATCAAATTGACTTTGGAATCAAGGAAAGGCTTGAATTGGCGAAGGAAGAGTCCACCGTGGAAGAGCTTGCCAATCATAGCATTCACGAAGGAGAAGAAGGAGCGAAGTTCTATGTAGAGAACGATCTTCTCAGGATCGTTGTCTGATAGCAATTCCTTCACTAGGATATGAAGCCAAGAAGAAGACCCTACACAAAGAAGGAGAAATCCGTCAAAAATATTTTGAGGAGGAAATAAATAACATCCTCAGTTGCTTAATTCATACCCTCTTGAGTCACTGGGGGTACTGGGGGTGTAACCGCTGTAGAGGTATCAACTGGTGTAGTTAGTCTCGCAGTCGGCTCAACAAGATCAGTCTCGACAAAAGCTCCTGTCAAACACAAAACAGAATTCTCAGAGACATCACATTATAGCTGCATTAGTCAAGAATTGGCTAGTCCTATAATTAACTTGGGATGAGACACGTACCTTCAAAATAATCATCCTTGGGATTCTTGGGGAATGAGGACCCAGGGAACATATCTCCAGGTAACTGGTCATCAATCTGAGGAGAGCTATATATGAAGTGGAGCATAGGAGTGTCCACAAGCAAGCCTTCCTCGTCAAAATCATCAGTCGAGAAATCTGACACAAGAGAATATAAGTACCAAAGAAGAATGAAGAGACTACAACCAATTGAAATGAGTTATCTTTTACGGGTGAATTAGCCTCTTTATTTCCAAAATCCACGTTCGCCTCCTGCAAGTTATCTGAAGGAGCGAGAAGTACAGAGACAATTAGAGGATGCGCAAATTCCGAATCATTCAACTCCTTTGTGTGCCATCTAAAAAAAAAATATATTGTCAATAGTAGATGTACCTGGATTTGCGGGATCAGGTCCTACATTGATATCCTCCCTAACGTCGGCAACCCCTGTAGGCCTTTCTACCTGGGGTGGTGAGTCAAGCTCACCAGAAGCTACAGGAATAGGATCGGGACTCATCTCGCTCTCTCCACGCTCTCCTATATAGAGATGGAAAAGCGTGAGTCAATGTTCTGAATAGTCAAGAGGATGGTTTACAGGGTAGATGTTACCTCTGTCACTAGCAGGATCATCACCAGCCAAATCCATATCAGATGCTTGTGAAGCTGCGCGCGGCTTGTGAGCTAATCTCTTCCGCCTAGCAGCAGGGACAATAATCGAAGGTCTCGTCTGGGGAGGATGACGGAACTCTTCTTCCTGGTCACCAATGGTCCCTGAAATATCAAACTATTGTCAGCTTTAATAATTCTGGAAAGCAGAAGAAAAAGATGAATGATTAACCTCGTTCGGAAAAGTCCTCGTAATCTTTAGGATCTCCGCCTGAAGCCTCGTCTGCAGAATGGAAGGTCCTCTTTCCCTCTTCATCAATCCGACGAGTCTTGTTCCGTATCCTCTGTGACCGAGCGTTCTCCCAAATCCTACGAGAATTAACCTGAGAAGCTTCCTCGGCCTCTAGCTCTGCGATCGGCTTCACGGGGATAGTCTTATTAGCTGCTAACAACCACTTGCAGCTTAAGAAAGTGAGGTTCAACTGCCGATCAGCACTCGGGAGACTGAACTTAGCACCAGTACAGCCAGTCATGATCCACAACCATGCACGGAGACCATCCACCAAACCGCCGTGGGCCCGAAGCTACTGACGGGGATTCCCGACGTAAAGCTGATCATAGCCAAACTGGCGAGCGAATCGGCAGGGTAGATATGGCTCTATGAAACACTGATCCCTCACCTGAAAAGTCAGATAACCTGGCCTAATGTTCACCAGCCAGTTAAAGCAGCCGATGTCTAAGTGAGTTCGATACTCCCTCGGCCTCTCCTCATCTATCAAACAATCCCCGTATCGGCCGGAGAACTGCGGAAAGCAAGTGGAAAATGTCCAACACTTGTGGACCTGTAGCTGCTGTCTGATGTCAGAAAATCCGCGCCCCTCCCACTTGCCATTCTCAAGCAACTGTAGTAGGGGAACGGAGTGGTCTGTGGCGTTCGGTACCGACATCATGTCAGAACGGTGAAGGACGAACCAAGCCATCAAATAAGTATACGGAAGCTCCGTCTTAATGGTGGGAATCTGACCTGGCAAATCACTTTCCTTCCGTGTAAAGGCATCAGAAAGCTGTCAAAGTCCTCGATGAATGTTAGCCACCATCACCGGAAGAAGTGAAAGTTCTTTCTTGTAGGCGAGCTGAACTGCTAGGTAGAGCACTTCCAAGGGCAAGGCGTCGCCAGACTGATATGGAACCACGCATTTCTTTAACCAAATAGCGAGATAACCGGCAAGAAGAGTCATCGGTCGAATCGGTGCGGTTGCATGCCATAAGAATGATTTGAACTTGGTCCCCGCAGGAAAGCCACCCTCAGGACTGCTAGTGGTATAAGAATGAGCGTCAATCTTCTTCAGTAGACTGTTCACCCCTGAGGGAGTAAGTGTGACCAACTCACAAATAGCCTCCCCAGAATTGCTCTCCAGATTCTTGAACAAATAATTTGCAAACTGCTTCAGACTCACGAATACCTTAGTCCTCTTTGCTAAAGGCTCAGACTGCGCCAAAGCAATATGATAGTGACAAGTGAGATCCCATAGAGTCTCATAGCGATCGGGCATACGATCCTTCAATTGATTCAATTCATGATTGGAGGGAAAGTATTCCTGATATAACATCTGTCCCATGGGCAAACCAGAAATCCTGTGCATCTCGTGAAGAGCCAAGCCTAACTCCCCTTGCCGGGTCAGAAAAGTGTTTGAATCTGGATTATAAAGCTCGAACAAAGCACCGAAATGCCTCGCGCTGACAGGCAAGCCATACATGGTGGCACGAACGGCTGCATATAAACCACAAGCGTGCAACTCCTCGCCCCATCAGCTTAAGACATACGTCGTCATGCGAGTCCACCAAAACTTGTCCAAAGAATGGACCCAACCATAAATTCTGTGACGCGTCGTAGGCATCTCCCGTCCTAGAACAGCGAGACGATTCCTCAAGGTAGAAGCGGTGGCAAGGAACTCGTTACGTGGTGGTGCATCCAGCCCCAATACTTCAGGATGCAATCTGGTGACATGACTCCTGCTCGAGCCAGGAAATGCCTGATGAGTGATGTAACCGCAGTGGACGCTCTCATGCTCCTCCGTCAAGCGCCACGACATCTCCCGTGTCACAGCCTGACGCCTGAGCTCAGTCAATGAACGATGCCGAGGAATCTTCGGCAAGTATATGAAACCACTGCCGGTTTTATGAAGCCACTGCTCGGCATCAATAAACACGGCATCCGGGTCTTCGACAGAGTCGCCAAATAAAAAATCGCTCTTCCTGAGAGGCTAAATAGAACTGGCATCCTTCACGAAAGGTGCATCTGTAATCAACTGTCGAAGAGCTCGATGCCCACCTTCCTTCACCACTTGGGCAACCTCAGTCGATGTGCCCAAAGCGAACTGAGGAGTAACTGGAATGGGGGAAAGATCGTCGGAAGTCAAATAGTACTCGCCACGACGCCCATATACTGCATGAGATGAGAATGATCCAGAAGGATATCCCACTGGAAATAAACAGTTAAACACCTGTTAGTCTTAATTATAAAAGGAAATTGAACTCAACTTATAAATGGGTAAGATAGAGTCATTGCCTTATAAAGGGTGAGACGATTTGGCCACATTGTGCAATCACAAGATAGGGTATATTGACAATATATCCCTACCTTATAAAGCACAATGCAGCTTCAAATCGCCCCCTTTATTTTGAGATATGGTTTTGACCAACCAAAACCTATCTTTAAAGCGTCGATCCTCACCAAGGAGAATCAAGGCTCTTCCCGATTACCTCACCAAGGAGAACAACGTGGGGTAAAAGGACCAATTTGCAAATTTCCAAGAAAAAAAGGGCTAATTTGTAAATTTCCAAATATGCCAAAAATAGCTCACCAGCGTAAGAGGGAGGCGCGCCATCAGCCGACGCAGCAGGGGAGCGACCTCTCGAGACACGCGACATAATGATCTGCAAAATAAATTGAGGGATCAGATCCAGAAAAAAGTTCCCCTTTTTATCAATTCTACCCCCCTGAAAGAGAAGCTCGAGGCGCCAAATCATAATCCTAACCCTCATATGCACTCCCATAAATTCATAAATTAAATTAAACATGAAATATCCAAAAATTATGGAGGGTTTACCTGAGGAAAAGCTTGAGGATCCGACAAAAATTAGATCTTGAAGAGAGCTCGAACCACGCGCTCGAGGGGCCTGAGAGAAACTTTAAATAAGGAAGTTTTGAAGGATTTTTCGGTCTAAGATCAAGAGGAAACCTAGATCTAAGACAAATTTCAAGGTTTGAAGGTGAAAAGATGCTTGAGGGAAGAGAAAATTAAAAAAGAGGTCAAGGGGGGGGGGGGGGGCGGCCCTAAGAGAGAGAAAAAGAGGCTTTTTATAGAGGTGAACCAGCCTTGAACCACAGTGAACCAGCCCTGAACCGGACCAGAAATGACTGAACTAGACCAGATCAAGCCAAAGTAGTTCAAATAAGGCTGAACCAGACCAGACCAGTCTGAACCAGACCAGATCAGACTGAACCAGTCTTGAACCAGGCATGAACCAGTTTGAACCAGTTTTGAACCAGATTGAACCAGTTTGAACCAGAGTTGAACCATAATTCAAATTGAAGCTGAATTGAGCGTCGAAACAACTTCAAATCAACCGAGGGTTCAATCCTTCGTTTATTTTGGCCTCTCCCGCACATTCGGAAGGATCGGAAGAATTTTTTGAGCCAAATTATTACCTTTTTGACATATTATCATACCGGTTCAAATAATTATCATACCGGTTCAGTTCATTCGGGCATGAGAAATACTCCAATAAGGTATACGAGTATAAACTATTCCCTATTTTTTGTTGAGAAGTTCCTGGAGAGTATTTTTCTAAAAATATTCTTAAGGATAACTCAATAACACAACGCCGGACAACGCGTCGCAAATAAAGACTCAACGACAACAATCGAGGGTCAGTTATATGTTGAACCAACAAGCACGAGCTAAAGATTAGAAAATCAGGAATCGATTTCAAGTTCAAAATTCCGACAACGGTCAGACAATAAATGCAGCACCGGAACCCTTACAGACGTTCGACAAAGCACCGAATAGCCTGAAGGATTGAAGGAATACAGAACAAAAATTCATTCCAAGGTCCCGTTACACCGACTGAGGGTAGGGGCAATCATATCCAAAGCATTCCAGACCCTTTTATAAAAGAACGAGGCTGAAATACTTTGGAGGGGGTATCTGTAGGCGTATAAAATTGCCTATAGGTCCCTTAGCATAGCTCGACACGGGGATTCGACGAATCAACGAGTGATGAGGCGACGTGGTCAACGAATTGCACGCGAGCAACGGAATGCATTCGCGTGCGGAACCAATCCAACGGTTCAGGAAGTCAACGAGTCGTCCAACCATAAAACGGATTCGAACTCAAACACCAAGGCAGATTTACTGCCAAATGAAGATCCAGACTATCAAATCGAGGTCCGGATAAATCAAATACAGAACCGGAAAGCAGAAAATGACGGAAAACAACACCCCGAGGGGCTCGGCAAAAACCGAGCCACCCCAGGGTGGTTCGGCCAAGGCCGAGCCACCTCAGGGTGGCTCGGCCCAGTGCCGAGCCACCCTGAGGTGGCCGGCCCAGATCTGTGCCAAATGCACAGACCTGGTTGCCTATAAATAGGAGGGGTGATTCATCATTTTAGAGGACTTTTGGAGAGCCGAAACTCTGCCGGATTGAGATCTTGTTCTTGAGTTCTTGAAGGCTTGAAGACTTGGACATTCAGATCTGTTTCTCGGTGAGCATCCGCGTCACGAAAGGCAGGAGTTCGAGAGGATCGGATCTCAGATCTACGTTGCTATACTCCGGATCAAAGCTTGGTCTTTGATCCCGAGAATCGAGCGATTGTTTCCTTAGTGAAATAATCCCTCCGGCTATTATTTCCTTGGTGAAATAATACCCGTAATATTGCGTAGATCTGTTCGGATCTAGATCGTGCGGTGGTCAACGGATAAACCATCGGTGCAGGCAAACAACCCACGAAAGCGAGTGACCGGATAACAGGAGCTTGCGATTTGTTCGACAAATAAGGAAAGTTGTAATTTTCATTTTTTGTTTGATTTTTATTGTAACCGGATCTTATAAAAAGACCGGATCTTTGTAACCCAAAAAGTTGTTATTTAAGAGTACAATGGAATCATCAATGAAGAAAGCTACCATTTTTCCCACGAACAGACCTGAACAAGATGCTCCTCCCAGGTCCTGCTATACACCAAGATATCATCGAGGTAAACTATCACAAAATCCTCTATAAAGGGTTGCAACAAATCGTTCATAAGTCTCATAAAGGTAGCCGGAGCGTTGCACAATCCAAACGGCATCACCAACCACTCAAACAAGCCCTGCTTGGTCTTGAAGGCAGTCTTCCAAGTGTCATCCTCCCGAATCCTCACCTGATGGTAACCAGACTTCAAATACAGCTTCATGAAAAACCTCGCTCCTTCCAACTGGTTCATAAGATAATCAATCCGAGGTAATGGGTATCGATTCTTGATGGTTATCTTGTTGAGTGCCCAGTAATCCATGCACATGAGCCAGTCTCCATCCTTTTTGGGCACCAACAACACTGGTGACCCACAAGGAGAACAACTCGGCACAATCATGTAGGCATCGAAAATTGCCGATAGGTCCCCGCTCACAGCTCAGTGTTAACGAGCGACGATGAACGTCACTATCCGATTCACAAGAGTTCCATCGAAGTCGGTAAGCGCCTGAAGTGAACCGACGGACTACGTGAGCCAACAGAATCTCAGAATAACGGGGATACGGACTGACCGGAAACCCCGCAACCACTGCAAAAGGAGCAACGCCCTCCGTATCCCGATCACCACACTGATAATCTAACCAATGGGATCTACAGAGCTCGCCTTCAGAATTCCAACGCATCCGAAATCAATCAAATCCGAGTTCGGACGAAAAGTCAACGGCAGATCAACGGCAGAGCCTCGGACCAGACTGAGGCACCCAGGGGTATCCCGGCGAGGTCGAAACACCCAAGGGGTGTCTCACAAAGTTTTCACGCCGAAGTGCCTTTTTTTAGGGTGTCTCCAGGATTGCTACACGCCGAAACACCTTTTGGGGGGTGTCTCCAAGGTTGCTACACGGCGAAACACCTTTTTGGGGGTGTCTCCAAGATTATTACACGGCGAAACACCTTTTTAGGGGTGTCTCCAAGATTATTACACGGCAAAACACCTTTTTGGGGGTGTCTCCAAGATTATTACACGGTGAAACACCTTTTTGGGGGTGTCTCCAAGATTATTACACGACGAAACACCTTTTTGGGCAGCCCCCTAGGCCTCCTCTTGTGCCTATAAATAGACCCCTTGGGTCTCCATTCTCTTGGCCTTGGTTTTGGGAGAGAAATTTCTGATCTTGAGCTTCGCACTTGAGATCTGAAATTTCAGAGAGGAGCGGCGAAGCCCTGCCGGAGTGAGGAGTCGGAATTTTAGAGAAGAGCGGCGAAGCCCTGCCGGATCGAGGAGTGAGAGTTCTTCATCAACATTTCATTCACCCCCTTTTCTTCTTTTTCTTGGTATTACCCTTCGCAGGTAATACTGAGAAGAGCTAGTGTCTCGTTTTAGCCGAGATATAAGCTTTAAACTTCTAAGATCTCACGCGGATCGACAAAGTTCTGTTTCTATATTCCTTCGCGGATAGACGAAACTCTGCCGGATTCTTCCGGAATAGATCTGATTGACCGGTGGTCCACGGATATCAACATCCCCGTCACAGGCTAAAGACCCACGCAAGCGAGACCGCACCAAAACGGGATCTCGTGTTTATTTTCGATAAAGTTGTGACTTTTGTTTTCTTGTACAAGTAGATCTTATAAAAAGATCGACTTTTCATTTGATTTTGTTGTAACGCCTAAAGTTGTAACAGATCTCACAAAGCAATGAAAACAGCAACTTTTCCCGAAAACAAATCACTCTTGTCTCCAAAAGCCCCTGAACCTGCCTCTTGATCTCCTCAGACTCCTCTACAGATGTGCGGTATAGACTTATATTCGACAAAGAACTCTCACCGATCAACATAATCTTATGCTCCACACCCCATCGTAGTGGTAGTCCCGTGATCTCCGAAAACAAGTCCACGTACTTGGTCCTCAACCTGTTAAAATCCCCCCTCCTGAAACTTGCTCAAGGTAGTCAAGCACACCCTACTCAGCTGCTCCTCTTAAGGCCTAATGACTAACAATATAAACCTCTTGCTCGCATTCACTAGCCTCTTTGCCTGAGTCACTCTCACAAACTCATCTCTTGTGGAAGAGATGCCGAACGAAAGATGAATTGCTCGTCATCTTTGGTGAACGTATACTTCTGGGCTCGCCTATCGTAGACCGCAAACCTATCCCATAAATAAGGATTTCCCAGTATTATTTGGCAAACATCCAACGAAATGACGTCGCATGTGGCCTCATCAATATACGACTCATGGAGTGCAAATCTGAAAGTACATTGGTTGACTACACTCAATCCCGCCTCCTTCTGAATCCACCTTAAAGATTAGGGTTTCGGATGTTTAACCGTCTTCAATCCCAGCTTCTGAACCAAGGCTTCAGATATCAAATTCTTCTGGCTCCTTGGATCCACTATGGCATCAACCAAGCTGGTCTTGACTTGCAATTTCAAAACAAAGACCTGCTCCCTCGGGTCTTCGTCCTCTGTCGTGGTCTACTTTCTCGCCATAAGGTTGAGTCTGCTATTGAGTGTTGTCATCCCAAGAACTTCCTTCAGACCCTGAGCTACTACATATGCCTTCTTCTCGTCCTTTTTCTTTAATCCTTTTGGCTTCAGATGAGGATACTTCTCCCAGCAACGATCAACTAAGTGTCCTGTCTGTTTGCAGTGATTGCATATCAATCCTGCCTTCCCCGAATCACCCTTCTTCTTCTCTTCCTTAGGCTGAGAGCCACTCGACTTGCCTCCCGTCTGTTTGGAGTCTCTATTCGTTTCGTTACCCTTCTTTTGCCTGCCCTCAATAGCAATAGCCTTCACACTCGCTTCTGCCATGGACTCGACTGTGAACAACTTCATCTCCTTTCGGGTATATTCATTCAGACCCTCCATATACTTCATAAAGATGGGATATTCCTCCGTCGTGATGTTGAGAACCATCGTCTGCTGCTGGAACTCTGTCGTATATTCTTGAATGGTCTGATTGAATTTTTGGTGCAAGTCGTACCACTTGTACCAACGCTCCTCAAGGAACCCCACTGGATAGAACTGCTTTCTCAGTAGCTCCTTAAACTTTTTTCATGATACCATCTTCTTCTCTTGCTTGCAGTAGGATTTCCACCACATCAACGCATGCCCTGAAAGCTTCAAAGTTGAGAACACAATGTTCTCCTTGGTTAAACATCCATAGAGAGTGAAATACATCTCCATACGCTCGATCCAATCATTGAGCCTCTCCACATTGACACTCCCATCATAAACATGAATCTCTACCTTGAAATAAAATTTTAAATTCTGGTAGTAATTTTTACCCTCTTGATGCGGGACAGTTTTGACAATCTTAGCCTCCCTATCAGAATCAGATTCCTCGCCTTCTCCATCGGACTCCATAAGTTTCTTCTTGACTTTCGAAGAAGATTCCTCCTTTTTATCCTTTTCTTGGAAGATATTGATGAGCTGTGTGAGAGTCGAACTCATTGTCTCCATCTGTTTCTTCAATGCATCTAGCCTCGCTGAACTATCTCCTTCAGTCATCTTCTTCTTCCTTAATTTCTGGACCCCTTCTAATGAAATAAGGATCTCACCTAACTTCTTGTAATACGATCGAGTCAGGACTATATACAGGATGCCCCCTTCACAGGATCTGATCGCTCTGATACCAACTTGATACGAGTCATCGTGCGAGCATCTTTGTTTGTGAAATTATCAAATGTGGTTGAGAAGAAAATAACAAGAACACAAGGACAATTCCGTGGTGGCGAAGGAAAATATATTCTCTAGATTATGAGAATTAAATAGTTTACAATCTCTCACAATCTCACTAGAATTGAAGAACAATCTCTCTCAATTCTCAAATACAATCTAATCTCTCTTGATTGTTTTAAAATCCTAAAACAATCCCTTATATATGTGTAATAATGTGGATGACAAAGTGGTAAATAACCAAGCCTAAACCCCACAGGAATTCGTGCAAACAGAAACCCAAACGAATCAGGAAACCATCGATGAGTCGACTCATATGCATATATGAGTCGACTCATGACACATGGGTCGACTCATGACTGACATGAGTCGACTAGTCAGAAACTTCTGAAAAAATGGCTGGGTCTCGTGAGTCGACTCATGACAGCCATGAGTCGACTGATCAAAAACTTCTGACAAAACGGCTGGGTTTCGTGAGTCGACTTATAACAGGTATGAATCGACTCAACCTGATGAGTCGACTCATGTGCAAGTTTCAAAGAGGAGATACACCCGTATCAGGGGCAAAATTTTTTCTTAAGGACAGTGATTACACGCCTCGACAGTTCACACACATTGTGATTTGTTCCGGTCATAAGCAATTTTCACCAAAAATCTTAAGAAAAGATTTGTCCCATGGATGAATCAGAAGATGGTGTCACCAACCCTGATGTTGCAACCACAAACATCAATGAAGTCTCGACCGTCATTCCGTAGGAGAATTTTTTATCTGGACGACTTCTCCCAAATATGTCGAAGATCAAACAGTTCCAGGGAGATTATTTCAAGCGTTGAAAGGAAAGGATTTTTGATGCCTTTGATGTTCTTAACTTTGCTGAATATCTCACCAAAAAAGAACCTCTACCAGGTTCGGTAGATTATGAACCAAAGCTAGCGGCTTGGCAGAAAGGTAACAAAGTATGTCGCTATACCATCCTATCTACTTTATCAAATGAGTTCTTTGATATTTACTGCTCCTATAAGAATTGTGACGCTTCCGTTTTCAAACATGGCTACAGTCTAAGGTGAACCCAAAGATGTCAGACCTGTCATGCACTCACACTGTGTAATAACTGTTAGCCCTTATGTTTTGATGATGTTTTACAACCACCATTATCGGTACTAATAGCTTATTGAGTGCAAATGTAGTGAATTCATATATCAAGCTTATTAGTGCCACAAATGGAGGATTGGATGGAATATGCGCGTCAACGATGATATCCAAAGGAGGAGGAGGCATAGCGATGAAGCAACGTTATTTCAAGAACAACAAATTCATATAGAAGCTTCATCCATATCAAGCTATATCAAGACTCAAGAATTGTATTCTATGTGAGGATATTAGCTAGTTTTTATTTTCTCTCTAATGCTAGAATGTAGGCAAAGAGTTATCGAATTCACTTGAAGCTATTGGGATATCACACACATGTTTTCATACTTATGTTTTTAAGCGTTTTTCACAAAATACTATTTCTTACAAGTATGAGGACCTATTTGCAAAATTCCTTTTCTAAACAATTTGTTTTCAGTATTAAAAACATTTTACAAAGTTTTACAATTTTCAAAAGTCAAATGAATATTTTACAAATTGTTTAAGTGTGTTAAAAACAGTGATTTGAGGTGTATCAGAATGCGGTCGACCGCACCGGTCGACCGCACTTATGTTCATTCTTCACTGGGTAGCAGAGAGTTTGTCGGTCGACCGGTGCAATCGATCGAGAGCTCCTATCGGTCGACCGAGAGATTTCTTCGGTCGACCGAGTGCTTCCATCGGTCGACCACGCCGGTCGACCGGAGAAGTCTCTGCCTGTTTTTCTCGTTTTCGACCTGGATCGCGGTCGACCGAAAATTCCGTCGGTTGACCGCCGCATTTTTTCAAACGGTTATCTGTCCTTTTTCCAGCGCCGCTCAGTACAGATTTGAGCGACGCTTGATTCTAGATTTTGGGGGATTAGGGGTATGGGTTTTTTAACAGTTGTTTTTCCTATTTATACTCATCCTCTTCTTCCTCCTCAGTTTGTCCCAGCTTTTGCAAAAACCAGTGACGTTGTTTTTCACAGAGCTAAAATTTCAAAACCTGTTCTTTCTGTGTTTTGTGTGTTCACTTCCCAGCTTCAGTGTGCTCTTTCTCTTTGCTATAGGGACGTTGTAAAGAGAGAGTCTTTCACCATTTCTACTATCCTGAGAGTGTGATCTTGTGTAGATCAAACTGTGTGGGAGTGTGATCTTGTGTTGATCAAACTGTGTAGTGTGAGATCGTGAGGGGATCGCTGTGTAGACGAAGTTCCGGCTTCCAAACCGGGTTGTGTAGTGGATTTCTCCTCGAGAGTGGGGAGCGGGGACGTAGGTCAGCGGACCGAACCTCGTTAACATATCGTGCGTCACAGGATAACGATTACTAACCCTATCTCCTCTATTTTGATTGCACTAGATTTCTGTGGTTTGCTTGTCTTAATTTTATTGCATAATTATAGCCTCTTGACCCTAATCACCCCCCCTCTAGGGTCCAACAATTGGTATCAGAGCTTGGTCTCTATATTAGTTTTTGGTTTAATCACCTTAGAGAAAAGATCTAATGGAGGCTTCAATGAATGTGCATATGCTAGAGGGACAATCCACCACTAGACCACCACTCTTCACCGGTAGTAACTTTGCTTATTGGAAGGCTAGGATGAGAATTTACCTTCGTTGCATTGACCTTGATATCCTAGAACTCATAGATAAAAAATACGTAGAAAAGTCCAAAGTTGAGACTATGACCGATGGAGAGAGGCACCAAGCTAATCTCAATGCTAAGGCCATGAACGCCTTAATTTGTGGTCTTTCCCCAAATGAATACAATAGAGTTTCTACGTGTGCAACCGCATACGAAATATGGGTGAAATTATGTATCACACATGAAGGAACCCCCCAAGTTAAGGAATCAAAGATTAGCGGACTTATGCATGAATATGAGTTATTTCAAATGCTTTCAAATGAATCAATTGATGCTATGTTTTCTCGCTTCACTAACATTATCAATGAATTGCATGGTCTTGACAAGAAATTGACTATTCAAGAGACGAACTACAAGATTCTTCGTTCATTGACTTCGATGTGGGAACCCAAGGTGACGGCAATAGAAGAAGCTTATGACCTTACCACCTTACCTCTCGATGGCCTCATCGGAAAACTCAAGGTCCATGAGAAGAAGCTCAAGGGAAAGGAGAAGGAGGAAGTGCCCTCACGAGAAGTTGAGGAGCCATCACCAAAATTGAAGACCATAGCTCTCAAAGGAGCTAGTGATTACTCCTCTCCGTCATCGGATAGTGAAGTTGATTTTTCTAGAGAAGTGGCTCATCTCTCTAGAAGAATTTCTAGACTCATAAAAATGAACAAGAAATTTAACCCACGATCTAACAATAAATTTCCTTCTCGTGTAGGAAAATGTTTTGAATGCAATGAACCGGGCCATATCGCTAAGGATTGCCCAAGGCTCAAGGAGAAGTACATGAAATACAAGAAGAAGAAGGCCATGTATGCCGGATGGGAGGAATCCGAACCAAGCGACTCGGATAGCAATGAAGATGGAGCTAAACTTGCTCTTCATGATCCCAACGTTTGCTTCTTGGCTCTTGATCATGAGGTAATATCCGACACCGAGAGTGAATCATTTTACATGCAATGTGATCTAGCTACCGCTCTAGAAGAATTAAACTTTGAATTTAAAAGAATGTCAAAAGAATTTTCTTCTTTTAAAAAGTTGCATGCTTCTTGTGATATTAAGCTTGAACAATTACAAACCTCTCTTGCATTAAAAGATGAATTGCTTGGAGATCTTGATTTTGAAAACAAACAATTAAGATCTAAGATTGAGAGACTTGAAATTGAGAGTGGTAGGATTAGACCCACTTATGCTTATGCTAACCATCATCACCATGGTAGAAATAAGTTTCATGGTTCTCGTGCTCATACATACAAAAGAAATTTTGTGTGCATATATTGCATGAAACATGGTTATATTTCTACTCATTGTAGAATTAAAGATAACTTTGAATTTTATGGATTGACATGGGTACCCAAAGGTACCAAGACTACTAACCACCAAGGACCCAAGACTTGGGTACCTAAAGCTATTACATCTTCATCTTCATCTCTTGTAGGGAACATCACGGCAACGACGTAAGGAGATGTGGTACCTTGATAGTGGTTGCTCACATCACATGACGGGCAACAAAGAGTTATTTGCAACCCTATCAAGGATTGAAGGAGGTAGCGTCTCCTTCGGTGGTAGTGAAAAAGATAAAATCATTGGTGTTGGTTCTATTGGTAAGAATCCCTCACCCGTTATAGAAGATGTTTATTTGATAAATGGCTTGAATCATAATCTTCTTAGCATTAGCCAATTAAATGGCTTGAATCATAGCCAATTATTTGGTAAATGGCTTGAATCATAATCTTCTTATACATGCAATCTGGTGAATTGCGACTAGTTCTTCTCTAATAACAGTGAAAGACATGTAGAATCCATAAAACAATCACATAATTCTGAAAAAAAAAAACTCACTTTTATTCTGTTATTAACATTAAACACCAATGTAAACAAAAAATAATTAAGTTATCAGTAACAGCAAACTGATCCGACACAAAGGAAGACAATCTCATAACACAAATCAAGTATCATCACTAGACTTCCACAATCACCCAAAAAGCTTCTAGAACCTCTCAAGTACAGTGGGGGATTGGAAGTTGACGTTTATCTCCTCTCATCTTTAGTGGCCCCTGCATGAAGCTATGGCCGAGACCTCCAATGCGTAGCCTTCTCAAATCCATTCTTGCACAAGCGATAGTCCTCAAAAGTCTGCTCAATCTCGGCCTTTGTGTTCATAACAAAAGGCCCATACTGAACCACCGGCTCATTCAACGGCTGCCCTCCAACCAAAACAAACCTCAACGGATTCCCTGATCTGTTCCAAACGCTGACACCATCGCCGGAGCTCAGAACAATTACATGATGGCTCGATACAGGAGGCGATGCTGGATTTCCAAAAATACCATCACCTTCGATTATGTAAATAAATGCGTTCCAGGACTCTGGAATCGATTGGTTAAGTTGGGCTCCAGGTTTCATTGTGAAGTCGAGATACATTGCTGGGGTCCGAGTGTAGACAGGGGACTTGATGCCGAATGCTTCGCCTGCGATGACTCGAACATAGACGCCACCTTTTTCAGCTTGGGCAATGTCTTTGCTCTTCAGTTCTTGGTATCTAGGCTCGATCCTGCAGAGTTCAGACAAGTCAGAATTTAGATTCGAGTCACAGGGAAGGATGAAGACGTGAGGTTTTTGTTACATTTTGTCTTTGGATGAGAGATTGATCCAAAGCTGCAAACCCTTCTGAACTCCTTCTCCAGCGGGCATCTCAGAGTGAATAATTCCCCTGCCTGCGGTCATCCACTGCAGGAGGAAATAGAAATCACGTACCGGTGAGCTCTGTCAAATTTTGCTTTGAACTGGGATTTATGTAATATTTGATTGAACAAAATTAAGGAGCTACCTGGAGATCTCCAGCTCTGATTGTTCCCTCGTGTCCAGAGAAATCTTGGTGAGTAAAGGCTCCCTGAGATCAAAATTCAGACAAAAAGGCATACAAGCTTCCCTTATTTCTCTTACTGCACAAGATGATAAAGGAGAGCAATTTTATGAGGAAATTTACGTACCTCTAGCATATATGTGACAGTCTCAAAACCTGAAGGAAGAAAAAATAGTAGTAAGCTTTATTTAAAAAACAACTATTATCATCAAAGGAGATTATGAACTCCAGATATCGATATAACCTAACCTCTGTGAGGATGATCAGGAAATCCAGCAGGAAGAGAGACTGCAAATAGAATAGCAAAAGGAGAAGTAAGTAAATAAAATCAATCAATGAATATCAAACAAGACGACCATATTCGACAAAGAGGAAAAGAACAGGAGAGGTGGCAACAAAACCTGAAAATTCATCCAGCATGAGAAAAGGATCCACACTCCTAAGCTCCAGCCTATTTACAACCAAACAAAAACTAAAAACCCAATTGAGATCCGTATTCAAAAATGAACAACAAAGTCAAACATAATCAAAATAGACAATTGACCAGTACCTTCCAATGCTTCTCCTAACAATGGCTCCTTCACCCTCATGTTGAGCCTTTGCAAGGACTTTCTGGACGACCGATCTTGGCGTCTCGAAATACGGGTTCTCGTTATCTCTCCCGCTCATGGTGATTGCTGTGAAGAAGAATTTGTAATTGGTTCTCTTGTTGTAGCAAGAAGAAGAGAAAGCAGAGGAGGAATAAGTTGGTCTTGTGGTTGGAAAAGATCTGAAGAGAAGGTGAGAATTTATAGAAGAGCACCAGCCACCTCTCATCATCATCGTCTTCTTCGTCATGAACTAATTTTATAAATTAATGCACGAAGTTTGCTCAAAACTCTTGGTTTCCTCTCGAATATTTTGGAAGTGTCAATGAATGAATTGGTGGTCTGTTGTGAGTCGGCATCACGTGTCAGCTGAGCATCACGTGGCTGATTTTTTTAGAACAAGGAATACGTAGTCGGAAGCAATTTTGCCAAGAGAAGAACAGGGGATGCGGACGGACTCGGTGCAACGTTTCCATTTGGACCGGAGAAGGATGATGTCAACCTCGTGTAAGCATGACGTACGTACGAGGGTCCAATATTATTATTAGAGGAGTTCAATTAGATTGGGGAGGGGTCAAGTTCGTGTGGGGTTCATATGATATTTTTATCTTTGGACTTTAATAGATGGGAAGCTCCATGGGCCCAGTTAATCATAGCGTGCTTTAGGGCTTGGTTTGGTAGGAGGAGAGGTAGAATAAGATAGAATATAATTTGAAATCTTTTCTGGCATGGGGTATTTAGAGGGTAAAAGTGAAGTAGAGTGGAGTAAGGTGAGAAGAAAAAGGAAATACAAAATAAACTAGTGGAGAGAGAGACAGAGAGAGAGAGAGAGAGAGAGAGGGGGGGGGGGGGGGGGGGGAGAGCCACCAATTTGGGGAGGCACAAGTAGGGCTGAGCACGGTTCAGTCTAAACTGAAAAAACCGATCGAACCGACCCGAAAAAATCAGTTTTATGAATATGGCGGTTCGGGTCAGGTTGAAAACTTTTCAACCCGAACTGACCCGAACCGACCGAATATAGTGCATTCCATCTCAAACCCTACCCGACCCGTCCCCAAAGAGTAAAAATTTCTAAGCGAGGATGTTGAAGCCGATCAAAGTAACTTTGATATTTTAGCTTATTGGAAATTTAATAGTGCAAGGCTCCCAATTCTCTCTCGGATGGTTCGTTATGTATTGGCTATTCCAATCTCTACAGTTGCTTCTGAGTCTGCATTTAGTACAAGTGGCCGAGTACTTGATCCATTTAGGAGCTCATTGAATCCAAGATTGGTACAAAGCCTAGTATGCACTTCTGTTTGGCTTCGAAACTTGTTGGCTACGCCGGGTTCAAGCAAAAATTGCTTTGAAGAAGATTTGGATGCTCTTGAGAAGTTAGACATAGGTATTTACCATTTATGTTTTTGTATGTTAAATGATTTTATTTTTTATTAACTTTTTATTTGTTTATCTTTTAGACTTGGCCAAGCTTTCAATTGAACCGACAATCACGGATTTGTAAGAGCTTTCATGGAAGAACCGACAATCTATGGTTCATTCCTTGAGCTAATTTGAGTCAACATCGAAGAACTTTAGAAAATAAAACTCTTAGATTACATGTTTCTGTTGACCAAATTATTTATATTATGGTCGTCACTCGTCATTTACTTTATCTTTAACAGTTTGAACTCTGAACATTAAGTATGCTGCATATGTATTAGGACCGAAATCATTATGGGTTGAAAAAATATTATTATATCAGTGTTTAATGCTTCATAATCTCCTACTTTGTTGATATCTTTTTTTCTTTAATACAGTTTGTTGCTTGATAAGAAGTTTGATGAAGTTAGAACCGAACAAACCGAACCGAACCGAACCGACTTACAACGGTTCGGTTCGGTTTTGAATAATAGACGGTTCGGTTTAGTTGTTCAAATTTTGTTAAGAACCGAACCGAACCGAACCGAACCGTGCTCAGCCCTAGGCACAAGAATGATCAGAGAAAAGATACAAAATAAACTAAAAAGTTATGTACCTCCCATTACTTCTTCTCCAACCAAATAAGAACCAGAAAAGGGTATATCCCTCATTGCACATTGAACCTTAGATTACGTTACCTTCTCTCCTTATACATCCTGTGACACCAACCCTAACAGAAATGAAATATTTGGTCGGAGGTCCATCCGTTTTTTTAAGAGGATAAGAGTGATCCTATTTCTGATCTTTAATAAGAGTGATCCTATTACCGAACAACGCTGCCGTCTTAGCTCAGCTGGTAGAGCGCACGGCTTTTAACCGTGTGGTCGTGGGTTCGATTCCCACAGACGGCGAGTAAATTTCCTCTCGTGAGATAAACTTTTTGTTATTTTTCGACATGCCCCCCTATACCGTGGGCATCTGCAAAACTTACCCTACCACCTATCAATCTCGGGGAGAAAATTATGGGTATTTCCAATTTTGACCCTTATGTCATTACAATTTAAATTTACCCCTTACATTATTTAGTTCCTCTAAAATTTCCCCTCAAGGTCATTGTCGGAGAATCAAAATTGAATATTCAGATTAAATATTAACACTTTTTAAAAATGCCTAAATTAACCTTTATGTTAAAATTAGAATAGTTAATTCCATTACATAATTTTCCCTCGTGTTCCTGTCCCTATGTTCACCTAGAGCAATTGACATCCAGCCAATGGAAGACTCAACGAAAATGTACTCTTTCGTTTGGCCCCAAATACTGGGCACTGCCACTCATCTTCTCGTGCAGCTAGAGGAATTGCAGCATACTTAGCGAGGCCATATCCCGATGCCCTCGTGAAAACTGAGGCTTAAAGTGTACACCCTAGAGACAATTATTTGCAATGTATCACAATTTACTTTGCTCTTTTTAACAAGGTATATTATACTTTATATGAGCTCCCTTGTGTTATCAGACTTTCCTCTTTCTTTGGTCAGTGGAGTAATGGCTTAATAGGGTGTTATCATTCACGCAAATACTTTTCAATCAAAGTAAGGTAGTCATAAAAAAAATTTCGTAATTTTCGCGTTATATATATAACGTCCTCACTCATTCTAAGAATTCCTAGCGGACTCTATACATGAATCCTAAGAAACTCTATTCTAGCTCCACGACTCGACGCGGGATAATTCTAAGGATGTTGGGATTATAGCTCTGATACCAACTGTGACGCCCCTGGTTTCACACATGGTTGCAGTCCAAGATGAATCCAGAGATGTAAAATCTACCATACACTCACACTGTGCATAAATACGTTTTACCAATCACAGTAATATCCTCTAGTGGAATCAAATATAAGTGTAGGTACAAAACAAGCAAAATAAAGAAATAAAAACAATATACATGATATAGAAAGAGATATCTCATAAATAAAAATCATGTCTCAACTGAAATATATCTGATATCTAGAATTATATAAATGTCTCAACAAGAATCAATTGAAAATCGTACTAAGAGACACTGCCTTTACAATATGAAAACAAAACTCTAATATCTGAATGAGAACATAAAACTATAATGGAGTATCAAACTACTAAAATGCGTGATAGCGACTATGCTAGAACTCCGTCATCCTGCGGCTCTTTGGAACTCTGAGCTGCATGGAAAGAGAATTTAAAACAACAAAAAACAACAACAACAAGAGCGTCAGAGTGCTATAGCAAGATCACCTCCATCCGCCCCCAGGGGAAGGGTTGCTAGATGAAATGGAGGCTCTATCTATTATACATAGTCTACCTAGATCATTTTCCTATATCTAAGTGGAATTAATATTTAGAAACCTATAACACAAGACGTAATACGTCGAGCAAAATAATTCAAATAAGAAAACCCTCATGTATATACCATATGTCTCAATTTATAGATATCTAAACATTAATACCGAACTAAGAATAAACAACCTAAATGAAATCAACAATTAGAAACCCACAACACGAGACTGGTATGTTGAACGAAATAATCCAGATAAGGAAACTCTCATGTATATACCATATGTCTCAAAGAGTGAACCGCTAATAATTGATCCTAACTAAGACATAAAGAAATATTACGTAAAAGTAAAGCATCAAAATAGACATTAGCATATGTATCTCGTATACTCGCATAACAAGGTATTTTAATCATCAAATATCTCAATAATGAGCCGAAGTCACTTTTGGCATCCAGCAAACTCAGACTATCACATAATTGTCACAATGTAACTCTTTGCAAGATTTCTGATTTTATCACATTATCATGTGCAATTGTGACGCCCCTGGGTTCACAAAAGGCTACAGTCCAAGGTAAAACCAAGAATGTCAAACCTGCCTTGCATCATACCATGCAATAACATGTTTCACCATCACAATTAACATCTATCTAGTAGAGTCAACAACAGGTGCAGGTACAAAAGCAAGTAGAAGATAATACAAGGAATAACTGAGGAAATGATAGTGACCACATTAATATCTCGTCATCCAACAAATAGAAGTACACAGTCAATGTCTGAATAAATAAACTAGAGTTTCTCACAATATTCAAATACAGAAAGTCTGAGCAAAGAAAAATAAGGCACACCGCCTTTACAACATCTAGGATATAGTCCTCAAATGACTAACAAAAATCTAAAGTGAAGCTCCAAATAAAACATAACTAAAAAATAAGCAACTGGGCACTAAAGTGTGTCGCCATCAACCTGCGACTCTCCGGGCTCCTGGCTCGTTACCTGAAATGGGGAGGGACAACGAGCGTCAAAGCGCTAGCGAGCAACATCACAACCAACCCCAAGAGAATAGGGCTCGTTGTATAAGAAAATACAGTTAATACATAATAAGTCTCAAATCATAAATCTTAACTAAAAAGGAATTTTAGTATTTAGAAATTTACAACATGAGCATAGGTACGTCGAGCGAAATAATCCAGACAAGGAAACCCTCATGTATATACCTTGTATCTCAAATTATAAATCTCTAAACACTAAATCCAAGTTCTAGTATAGGAACAAAAATAAAGGAAATGCAACTCATCTCAGAACATAAACTACTGTATCCTGTCATAACCAAATAAGTGCCAAAGGTCCAAAATTTCATAAGTGTCATGTCCTGATTTAGACAAGAGTCATACTCATAGCATAACAAATGGTCAACACAGGGTCGAGTGGGTGAATGTCCAACACAAGGACTGAAATGGATTATAGTCCAACACGAGGACTTTAATGGATTATAGTCCAACACGAGGACTGAATTTAACATAGTTTTCCCAACACATGGACCAAATAGTAATTATCGATGAGATGAATGAAGAAAATATACTTATACAAATTTCACACGCGTCTAGACGTATAAATTTTAAATTTGGTGCCCTCAAGTCATCTATCATGCTTAGATTCATGGCAACAGTGAACACTAGTATCAAATAGTCGAGGGAATCCTTCGAACACATGAAACACTCAGCAAAAACCAACTCTGCACAATACTGTGCGGCGGTCGACCGCACACGGAGATGAACTTTACTGTTCAGCGTATATGCTCACGGTCGACCGGTGCGGTCGACCGTCGCGGTCGACCGCCGTGGTCGACCGCCGCGGTCGACCGCGCAGAGGGCAGGTGCACACTACCCCTTCTGCGCGCCCAACGGTCGACCGATGCGGTCGACCGCGAGGCAGACAGAAACCCAGATATGGTTTCTGTCAGCTTCGAAACCTGTAAATCTTCTCTTTCTTTGAGTTAACAGCAACATAGCATTTTTAAAATGTCATATAACAGATAAAAAATGAAAGTTTACACATTTAGAAATCATTACCAAGATCCCCAAACATATTTAAACATGATCTATGTATAGTTAAATCAATAAAAACAGAAATTTTCTCCTTTTAAAACATATTCAGATCTAGATCTCTATAATACAGTTCATTGGTGAACTTTTAAACTGAAAACATTTGCTTTTTATATCATGTGTCATAAGGAATCTATTGTATCTACAAAAATACGATTTTTGGCCCATAAAACCAAGTAAAAACTCAAATTTAAGCATGACAATAAAAAGGGGTGAAGTTGGGCGAGATGTTACTCGCCTCTGGTGAGAAATGGATCTCTGAATCTGAAGGAGAACGTTTCCCTTTGCTGAATCCCACCAAAAACTGTTGCAAATCCTCAAGAACTCCTCCCAAATCACCAAGCATAGAAGATTAGGGTTTTAGGGAAGAGAGGGGGGCTAGGGTTACAGATTTCAGATGGAAAGAGGGTTGTCTCGGTTCATTAGTATATATACAAAACCCACAACCCGACCCGAAACCTGATAAGACCCAAACCTGAGAAAACTCTCTGATCGCTGTGCGGTCGACCGATACAGTCGACCGCCGCGGTCGATCGCGCAGCCCAAAGAATGCCTGCTGCTCGAAAATTGACATGCTGGACATATGACTCGATTCCTCTCACATAGAAACACCTGATGGGTTCTCAAACACAGAAAATCACATTCATCGTATATATATATATAATTATTTATCATAAGAGAATTATTTATTATTAATAATTCACATATATTTGTTATAAAAATTTTGGGGTTTTACAGCAACGGACTACCCGTTCGGTATTCTAGACAGTATATAATGTACACGACTCATTAGTCTCATCGCGATCTTAATGCGCAACATGAATGTGGGACGGCCTACCATATAGGTATCCTAAAAGACGGCACACAAGCCTCATTGCACCCTCGTGCGGTTGGACTGCTAGACAAAGCATTCAAAACCGACTCAATGGCCTGTACAATGGAATATCGGCGCACTACTGCACGTAGTACTGAACTGAGCTCATCAACGATATCCATCTCATGTATAAACTATGTATGTCTTGTATATCGACGTACTATCCCATATAGTACTGAGCTATGCTCATCAATGATATCTAACCTGTGTAAAAATAATCTCTAACTCAAGTGTAATCAGCTAACACTTGGCCAAAATCCCCTTTGAGATACTCATGGGTGTGCTACGATACTATTCATGTATATTCATGTCTATATGTGTACCATCGTGTGACTCGAACCCCGCGATCGCATCTTAAAATAGTGCAACTTGATATTCAGGAAAACTATCTTAGTAGTTGATGCGGCATAATTATGTACCAAAATTGCAAGTGTACAATTGATCAAGTTATAGTATAAAATGTTATCGATCCCACGAGGAAGGTGATTTTAAGAGATTATTAGAATTAGTTCTTATATTTTGTACGTGACAAAATAGGATTAAAGAATAAGTGTGATTGTGTTAAGTAATTGTTGTGAATATATGCAAGAGATAATAAATTGAATTTTAGAGGAGAGAAGAAAGAATCAAAGAATAAATGAAATCATAAGGCAAGAAAGAAGAATGAATAAAATTAAGAAATAAAATAAAAAATAAAAAGAAAATTCAAGAAAGTCAAGATGGAGGTTTCAATTTAAGATATGAGAAATTTAGAATTTAATCCACTAACTAATCTCAATTATAAAATACAAACTATTCTCTTTTTATCGTATTTCAACTTAGATTTATTAAGCAAAGACTATCAAACCATTTAAGGAAATTATAACCTATCAAATTATCATCTAAGTCAAAATTACTATTCATGATAAGAACAATAACAAAATAGTAATCCTAGAATTCATAAGCATAACCTATCAAACCATTTAAGATAAGCATAGATTATCAAATTCTTCTTCTACCGATTAGTTCTCTAGTTGATTATCCTAAACATGAATATTTTAAGTGCAAGAGAATAATTTGCATAATATAAAGGAAATTAGACTAGCATCATATAATTCTAAGATTCCTACAAGAATTAATTTCACATCTTAAGAAATAAAAACAAGAAGAAAAAGAACTAATTATAAAATTAATTAAAAAGAAAATAAAAATCTAAACTATGAACAAGAAATAAATCTAACTACAAAGAATTAAAATCTAAACTACAAAATAAATTGCAAAAATTAAATACAAGAAAATAAATCTACTATACAAAATAAAGTGCAAAAAGAAATAATAAAAAACAAGGAAATAAATGTACACTACAAACATGAATGTAAATCTAACTAATAAGCAATAATAAAGAAATTACTAAAAAGAAATAAAAGAGAAAAATAAAAGAAATGCAAACCTTCAAATTGCTCTTCATCACCATCCTCATCATTCAACAAAGAGGAGAAAAGAAAAATTTAAAGTAGAGAAAAATTATTATTATTAATTGCAATAAAAGTTATAATTTTGGAAGGCCTTCTCAATTAAGAGTAGCCCTCCTCTCCAAATGGAGTTATAAAAATTTTCACACCCTTAACCTTTCACTCTCTACCCCTATTTATAGTAATCATCAATGAATGTGATCCATTGGATTTATCTTGAGGCCCAAGCAAAGCAATCTCAACCTTTAAATTTGCTAGTGAAGAAATGGGTTGGATTTGTCATGAAGTGGACTCCATTTTTGAGTGTTTGCTCTTTGGCCCAACGTAGGAGGCCCATATGATTTTCAAAAATGAAAATCCAACTATCTGCAGGTCCGGTCCAATGGAGAATCCCTTTGCATTTTGTTGAAATGGCTTTTTGGGCTTCTTTTTGGCTTCATGGGCCTTGCTTCATAGCATTGATTTTTTTGGCTTTTGCTTCAATATGATATGCTGGAGATCACGTTGGAATGTGAGATTCAATTTTTTTTCTTTTGGACCATCATTTGCTTGATGGGCTTCATGCTCTTTAGGCTTCCAACTCTTCAATCATTTTCCTCTTTGACTTTTGCTTCATGGGCTTCTAAAATGCTACAAAATAGAGAAGAGAGATTTTGAGGGGTTTTTACATTTAATAATATTTATTTATATTTTCATTCATTTATGTGCAAACTAATCTAATAACAATTATTAATGGTATATTTATTCATGTAAAATAGATAATGAGGATATAAAATTGTAACAAAAATATGATTATCAAATACCCCCACACCTAAACTTTTGCTAGTCCTCTAGCAAAGAAAGAAAAAGAAAACCCTAACTCACTTTCGCAGAAATCACGGTTGTATTTAACGCATACAACAAGCCTTTAAACCCCTAGGTTACCCTAGTGGACGAGTTGTAGTCTCGTGAGGGTTTGCAGTGAATATACCCACAAAATTCGGTCAACTTACCAAGTTAAATAAGTCAGTAAATAACAGATTTTCCTTGATATATTTAGACATTCTAATTGAAGCTAGTTAATAATCAAGAAAACGTTTTTATATATAACTCCAATGTAAATTCCTTAGAAAATCTTTTTCATTATAGCAATACAAAACCAAGAAAAATCTTAGAGATTTAATTTAAAAGTTTTGAAAAGAACATGCTAACTCTTTGTTTTAAATAACTTTCAAATCTCTTGATCAAAAATTGTTTTTCAAAACCATATATACAAAACAACAATATATATAAAAAAGAAATGGTTAGTGTTATAGATATATATGTATATAATTTTTTCTTTACACTCTAATTCTTGGTGATTGTTTTCTATTTTAACGGGCTTTCTAAGTGACCATTTAACGAGTTTTGGGCCAATGAATCCTAACCCAATTGGGCTTAGATCATTAAGTATAAAAATACTCCTTGGGCTTAATTACTCAGTCAACTTAGGCTTTATAAGATAGAATCACCTTGAATTCAAGAGTTTTTTTTTTGGTACCTATTTTTCGTACTCTTCTTTTATAAGGTTAGTTTTTTTAATATATATATGTGTATAAGTATATATAGTTTGAAAAAAATGTATAAATCAAGATAACTTGAAAAAAATATTTTCAACTCCAAGTTAAGTATGCAAAAATCTCATTATTTTTAATTAAAAGTCTAAGGTAAGACTTAAGTAAAGTATACTACTTGAAAAATTATTTCTTAAGAATTTTATTTGGAGTTATCATAAAAGGTGAACTTGAGTATATCACTAACTAGGAATTAGAAAATTTAAAATCTATCAATTAGATCAGTTATTACTTAGCTCTATTAATTGGCAAGTGATAATATTTTAAATTTTTTTAGAAAAAGGAAAAAAATGACAAAATGCAACTAAAAAGGTAAAATAAAGGGAAAAAATAACTAATTCCCACCCCCACACCTAAATTTTACATTGTCCTCAATGCAATTTCGCTGATACACAAAGTAAAGCAGATAAGACTTGAAGAACTTACATTTGTTCGGTCGACAATGATGATAAGGATCTGCAATTACTGTTATTATGAGGATGAAGAAATCAAATAAGAGAAAAAAATTGTAATTATTTTTCTTCATTTTATTTTATAAATTTTTAGTTTTTTTTATATATTTTTTATTTTATTACTTTTTTTTATAAATAATGAGGTTCATGAAAAACCAACACCTCTTCCTCTCCGAGTGTAGAAAATTCTAAAAATGGTTTCAGACGTTGACCAAATATTTTAAAAATATTACTATTTTTAGGATTTTCTATCTCGACAGCCCCATACGGAAAAACTTGTTTGACAAAAAATGGACCTATCCATCTTGATCTTAATTTTCCAGGAAAAAAATGCAATTTTGAATTGTACAATAAAACTTTCTGTCCTGGAAAGAAATTTTTTTGTAAAATTGATTTGTCATGAAAAATCTTGGTTTTCTCTTTGTAAATTTTTGAGTTTATGTATGCATCATTTCTAATTTCTTCCAACTCATTTATTTGGAGCAATCTGTTTTTACCTGCCGAGTCTGAGTCAAAATTCAACTGTTTTATCGCCCACATTGCTCGATGCTCCAACTCTACTGGTAGGTGGCAAGCTTGCCCAAACACTAGTCTGTATGGTGACATTCCCAAATTGGCCTTGAAAGCTGTTCTATACGCCCACAGAGCATCACATAATTTTACAGATCAATCTTTTCTTTTATGATTAACTGTTTTTTCTAAGATTTGTTTGATCTGCCTGTTTGTGACCTCTACTTGTCCACTGGTTTGGGGGTGATAAAGAGTTGACAATTTGTGTGTGATTAAATATTTTCTCATCAAAACCTTAAAAGAACGGTTACAGAAATGTGTATCGTTATCGCTGATGATCGTTCGGGGTACTCCAAACCAGGCAAAATGTTCTCTTTCAAAAACTTGACAACGACCTTGTTGTCATTAGTTTTGCAAGCTACCGTCTCAACCCATTTTGACATGTATTCAACGGCTACTAGAATGTACACATTTCCAAAGGAATTTGGAAATGGTCCCATGAAATCGATACCCCACAGATCAAAAAGTTCAACAGATAAGATATGTTGTAAAGGCATCATATTTCTCCTAGTGACCTTCCCTAAAAGCTGACAGCGGTTATAAGTTTTGCAAAACTCATATGAATCCTTAAAAAGAGTGGGCCAGTATAGCCCAGATTGGAGAATTTTTTAGCTATTTCTCGGGCCAAAGTTGCCCCCACATGCTTGCTCATGACAAAAGGATAGAACACTCCTAGTTTCTTCAGTGGGAACACACCTCCTAAAGATCTGATCAGGACAGTATTTGAACAGATATGGATCATCCCAGTAAAAGTATTTTACTTGGGAGAGAAAACGGGATCTATCCTGTTTGGACCAATGAGAAGGGATCTGGTTCATGACTATGTAGTTCACAATGTCAGCGAACCAAGGAACAGATTGGATTTCTAGGAGTTGTTCATCAGGGAAATGCTCATTGATCGGAACGGTTGATGTTGGTGCATTTGGGAGTCAAGAGAGGTAATCTCCTACGGGGTTCTCTGTTCCCTTTCTGTCAAGAATTTGGATGTCAAACTCTTGAAGAAGGAGAATCCATCTAATGAGCCGTGCTTTAGCATCCTTTTTGGTCAAATGATACTTTAGTGCGGCATGATCTGTGAAAACTTTGGTTAAGGAACCGATGAGGTAGGACCTAAACTTTTCTAAGACAAAGACTACAGCTAAAAACTCTTTTTCTGTGACAGAGTAATTTTGCTGGGCATCATTCAGAGTCCTACTGACGTAGTAGATCACATGCGCTTTTCCATCAAACCGTTGTCCTAAAACAGCACCAATCGCAGAATCAGATGCATCACACATCAATTCGAAGGGTAAGGTCCAGTCCGGTACATGAATGATAGGAGCTGTGGTTAGCTCCTTTTTCAGATATTCAAAAGCTTTGAGGCAGTCGGGAAAGAAGACAAATAATGTATCCTTGGCTAAAAGATTGGTCAAGTGTCTATCAATTTTGCTAAAATCCTTGATGAAACATCGGTAAAAACCAGCATGACCAAGAAACGATCTGACATCTTTGATTGTTTTGGGAGGAGGGAGATTGGAAATGAGATCTACCTTAGCTTTGTCCACTTCGATTCCCCTATTGGAAACTACATGTCCTAAGACAATGCCTTGTTTGACCATAAAATGACATTTCTCCTAATTGAGAGTCAGATTTTTCTCCCTACACCGTTCTAGGACCAGTTTAAGATGATGCAAACATTGGGAAAATGTGTCACCAAAGATGGAAAAATCGTCCATGAAAATTTTGAGAAATTGCTCTACCATGTCGGAAAAAATACTGATCATGCAACGTTAGAATGTGGCCGGTGCATTACACAGGCCAAAAGGCATGCGTCGATATGCGAATGTTCCATACGGGCAAGTGAAGGTGGTTTTCTCTTGATCTTCGGGAGCGATAGGGATTTGATTGTAAGCTGAATATCCATCCAAGAAACAGTAGAACTCGTGTCCTGCTAAATGCTCTAACATTTGGTCAATGAAAGGAAGAGGGAAGTGATCTTTCCGAGTGGCTAAGTTGAGTTTCTGTAGTCAATACAAACTCGCCATCCAGCTTGGATTCGAGTGGGAATCAGCTCATTAGCCTCATTTTGGATCACGGTGATCCCAGATTTTTTTGGAACAACTTGGACCTGACTCACCCATGAACTATCAGAAATGGGATAAATGATCCCATGATCGAGACATTTCAAAATATCTTTCCTAACAGCTTCTTTCATCACTGGGTTTAACCTACGTTGAGCATCTCTAGTAGGTTTGGCATCATCTATCAAATGGATTCGGTGTTGAACAATGGTTGGACTAATCCCTTTGATATCAGCCATGGTCCATCCAATGGCTTCCCTATTCTCTCTTAAAACATCTAAGAGAGCTTCCTTTTGACTGGTAGTTAAGTCAGAAGAAATGATAACGGGTAAAGGCTCGTTCTCCCCTAAGTAGGCGTACTCTAGATTTTCAGGTAGAGGTTTGAGCTCTAGCTTAGGGGGTTCCTCCACAGATGGGCGAAGCTAGACTCGGGGTTCTATCTCCAAAGGTTCTCGTTGCTAGCCAACAGTAGAAACATGATTGACCAGCGGTTCTATCTCTAGTTTGTCATCAGAAAGCTCCTCAATCATTAAATCAGAAGCATTTGAATCAGACTCACACTCTCCTTCTTGTTGTTCACTAGATATTCCTTGAATGAAATTCACTTCCATGGGTTCATCAGATGGATCACTAGGCTGCCTTCCTAGGTTAAAGATATTGAGATCAACAGTCATATTCCCAAAAGATAGTTTCATCTGACCGGTTCTACAATTGATTAAAGCATTTGAGGTGGCTAAGAACGATCTTCCTAGAATGACGGGAATTTGACTTTTTAGATTGGAAACGGGCTGCGTTTCTAAGACAATAAAATCAACTGGGAAAATGAACTCTCCAACTTTGATCAGAACATCCTCTACCTCTCCTTTGGGAATTTTTACAGATCTATCAGCTAACTGTAGAGTGCATCTTGTCGGTTTAAGTTCTCCTACACCTAGTTGTTGATAGACTGAATAAGGAAGGAGGTTAACGCTGGCTCCCAAGTCTAGAAGTGCCTTATCAATGTGAGTGTTACCTATGATGCATGGAATTGTGGGACAACCAGGGTCCTTGTATTTTAACGACATGAGTTTTGAAAAAATTTCACTGAGGTTGGCAGCTAAGAAGACTTTCTTGTGAACATTGGTGGTTCTTTTCTTAGTGCATAAGTCCTTCAAGAACTTTGCATAAGAGGGAATTTGTTCGATTGCATCTAGGAGAGGGATGTTGATCTTAACCTGTTTAAACGTTTCTAGGATTTTCTCAACCTGCGGGGAGTTTTTCCTAGGTTTGAGTCTATCTGGAAAGGGGGCAACGTGCCTATACCTATCTTGACCAGGCTCAATCTCAAGTTCAGCATTTTGGTCATCGGAAGGAATTGCTTCGTCGGAAGGAGAGTGTTGGATGGGAGAAGGGGTTTGATCCGCTGGTATTCTAACTTGATTGTCTATTTGTTTTCCTGAGCGTAGTGTGTGAACTGCATTCACATGAGCTGGATGGTTTGAACTGGATCCATTGTCTTTAGGGTTTGTAACAGGTTGACTTAGAAATTTTCTTTTTTCTCTCTCACTCACGGCAGTGGCTAGTTGCCCAAGTTAGGTTTCTAACCGGGCTATGGCTTGAGTGTTCGAGTTGAGCACTTGGCCGGTTGTTTGCATGAAGGAATTTAGAGTGATGGATGATCGAGTCAACATATTGGTAGTTTGTGTAGAAGCTTTGATCATAGCTTCTAAACCCTTTTCTAAGACACTTAAACGTTTGTCATGATCAAAATTTGTAGGCTGGTGAGGATAAGGATGTTGGGTTGGAAAAACTGGGTTAGCTTGGAAATTGTTTGGTGAGTTGAATGGGAAAGTATTTCCCCTAGGAAATTGTTGGTTCGACGCGGGAATGAAGTTTTGGTTTCCATGAGAATTTCCTTGGTTCCAAGCAAAGTTGGGATGATTTCTCCAACCTGGATTGTAGGTTGGAGAAAATAGATCATTTCTAGGACGCTAGAATGCAACGTTCATCTATTCTAAAGCATGGTTGTTTCCTAGAGGGCATTCCTCTGAAACATGGGTAGAAGACTGACAATTATGACATCTCGGGGCAGAAATATGATTGATTTTTGCTGGAGCTCGTTCCTTAACTTCTAAGGCTTCTAACCTCCGCAGAATCGTCGCCATCTTTGCTTCAGACGCAATGTTTGACTCCAGAAAAAGACCACTAGACTTAGATTGGGAAACAGATGAAACCCTGTCATCACAGTTTTCCCACTGTATTGTTTTCTCGGATAGACTCTCTAGGAATTTCCAAGATTCATCGGCGTTTTTCCTCATAAAATCTCCCTGACACACCGATTCTAAAGATGTTTTTAAAGAATAGTCCAATCCTTCATATATGACTTGGCACAATCGCCATTTTTCTAGACCATGATGAGGATATTGGATTAAAAGATCTTTGAATCGGTCGAAATATTTCCAGAATGGCTCCCCTGGGATAATTTTAAAGTTTTGAATACTGTTCCTAAGCTTTACCGTTTTATGAATAAGAAATTTTTTTTTGAGAAAAACGGTGACAAATTCCTCCCAAGTTGTGATGGAATTTATCGGTAAGCTGTACAGCCATTTTTTAGCTTTGTCCTTAAGGGCAAATAGAATAAATCTGAGCTTAATTGCATCTTCGGTTAATTCTCTCATTTTAATCATAATACACACTTCCTTAAATTCCGAGATAAAAACATATGCATCTTTTGTTTCATTACCGAGGAATTTGGGAAGCATGTTTATGTAATGTGGTCTAAGCTTGAAATTTGCTCCATTTGCTTCGGGAAGCCTTATGCAAGATGGAATTGCATTTCTGGTGGGGTAACACATATCCTGAAGAACGGGTTGATTTGCCATTTCTTGAATTGGTTCAACACGGATTAAACAATGAGAATTATCCCGAACCCAAGTTTGCATACACCAAAACAATTTTTTTTTCTTTTTAAGGAAAGAAAGAAAATTAGTTTTTTTATATGAAAAGATAAAGAAAAAGAAAAATCCTAACTAAATCAAAGCAATCACTTTTCAATCACTCTAATTCTAGGGTTTAGCCTAACTCAACTAGACCAGCTCCTAAGCAAAAACTCCTACAGTGAAAAGATTAAAGTTTTACCCAGGTAGTTAGCCAGGTAAGGATAGTACTAGAGGGTGATCAAAGATCAATTAAGTACCTCGTTCCTTACGAAGAGATTTACGTAACCCCTAAACCTTGCCTTAGACACCAACTAATCTGAAAAAACTTAAACCGTTCACTTAAGGATTTTTTGTTCCTTATTGAGCTCAAATCCTTAGGGGCCAACGTCTAATGAGTTTTAGAAGACTTGGGTTTGTGAAGTGAGGAATTAGTGATTTGTGGGCTAAGGAAATGGTGATGAAATCCCTTACCTTATCTTGATTATGGGTTTTACCCTTAAAAATGTTTTAAGTGTGTGCCAAATCAAGTGCTACAATCACTTTGGTGAATTCCTACACTATATGAAATGCAACCCTAGAAATTAAAAGCGACTAAAAAGGATGATAAAAAGAAAATCTTTATATTTTTTTAATTATGGTTAATAACAATCAAATGTGAGAAGAAAGCTCTTGTTTGAATTTATTATCTTGTTAGTTAATGTCCAAGTGAAAGGTGGATTTTATTATGGTCAACAAAAATAAAATCTTTTTTTTAAAATCCTAATTATCTCTAATTGTGAAGCTAGCTAAAAGGGTGGAATTAAAAAACTAGAAAGAGGACTTACCCGAAGCAATTCTCTAAGTTCTTGATCTTCAATCCAAGACTTTCAAGCTCCAAGCGGTTCCTTCACAAGAAAATACACAAGTTAAAGAACTAAAATAATAAAATCCTATTTTAGTACCTTCCCCGACAACGACGCCAAAAACTTGATGCGACATAATTATGTACCAAAATTACAAGTGCACAATTGATCAAGTTATAGTATAAAAAGTTATCGATCCCACGAGGAAGGTGATTTTAAGAGATTATTAGAATTTGTTCTTATGTTTTGTGCGTGATAAAATAGGATTAAAGAATAAGTGTGATTGTGTTGAGTGATTGTTGTGAATATGCAGGAGATAATAAATTGAATTTTAGAGGAGAGAAGAAAGAATCAAAGAATAAATGAAATCATAAGGCAAGAAAGAAGAATGAATAAAATCAAGAAATAAAATCAAAAATGAAAAGAAAATTCAAGAAAGTCAAGATGGAGGTTTCAATTTAAGATATGAGAAATTTAGAATTTAATCCACTAACTAATCTCAATTATAAAATACAAACTATTCTCTTTTTATCGTATTTCAACTTAGATTTATTAAGCAAAGACTATCAAACCATTTAAGGAAATTATAACCTATCAAATTATCATCTAAGTCAAAATTACTATTCATGATAAGAACAACAACAAGATAGTAATCCTAGAATTCATAA